>ONZP01000268.1:0-38426 GCA_900312805.1 Fusarium torulosum
CAACATCAACATCAACATCCAACATCCAACATCCGACATTCACAAAAATAAACAAGCAGGGTAGACTTGCACTTGCCGAAGGCGGATCGAGTTCCAGGAACATTCGACCCAAAACAGGCCAGGGATAGACAAACTCGACCCGCCGATTCGCCCATCGATTCCAAGGGGCCAGAATTGGACAGCCCCAAGGCCAAGGGCCCTTCCTCCAGGCTCTAAGGGAGTACTAGGGGACTGGGGACTGGGGACCATCGTCATCGCACTAGTCAACACACCCTCGGGGCCACAGAAAGATCCATCCGACGCCGCCGCTGATCTAGAAACGGACCAGAAGCGTGCAGATTACAGCGGAGTCGAGCGCGCGACTAATGAGCCGCCCCAGCTTCGGGCACTACGAATCACCCTGCAACTCTCGCTGGTCAGAGAGTTCCGGAGCTGACTGAGAAATGAACAAAAATACAAAAAATCACGCTTCCTGTGGCAGTGTTCGTGACGACAATGCAATGCATACCGATAAGCCTCGATCAAAAAAGAGATTTCTTATAATGACGGTATGCGCCCAGGCCGTCTTCCGCCGCCACCACAAATGCCGTCTGTCTTTTGGTACTCGAGTGTTTGCCAGGAATCCTCCTTCCTCCGGACTACTTGCGCTTCGCCACGGACAGAACGACATTGATGTAATATCACGACAAGAGGGGAGCATGGCACATAATTCATACTCTGTCATCATGCCGGACGAGGAGCGGTGACTTGAGTCGACACATCACGACGTGCCATTCTGCAATGCAGTCTCGCATAGCACGTAAAATTTGCCGAGATGTTCGTGGGTGGATGTGAATTCGAGGTTGTACTGTACTGTCACAGACTCATAGCCTCTCATACTTCCAACTTCAAGGCGACGGCCATTTCCCGATTTCGGTCTCGCCAATTGGTCAACGCCACTAATCGTGTATCCAGCCTGGTGGTACCAGGATGGCGCTTCTGGCTATCTAATCTCTCATCAGTACGGATACCCGGTACAGTACGCAGTGCAAGCATATCCCATGTACACTCCAGTGTATCAATGGAATGATGCACCGCAGCCTCGGCACCGCTGAGCATTTGTTACATTGAATTGGATTGGTGGATGTCCATAGTGATATTGTCGGGCCTTGGATATAACGACCCGAACGGCGAGCGTTCTCCAGGGTAAACATGTCAGGGTCAACCCAAGCTCCGAGCTCTCGAACATTTAATCCAGAGATTCCAGACCCAGCAGCAAGCACCTACCAGACTACCCATGTATACAGGCCCCAAACGTACAGAAGCGTCAGATGGTAGTGGTGTCGCTGTGGTATGTTTGGCAGTAAGGCCTTGAGGTGGATCTCGTCGAGTCCTGGCCTGACAGGAGAAACAGGGAGCGTGCATCTGTTCAGAAGACACCATCGGTTCATTTCTCGACAGAGTCAGCCAGCCCTGTCTATTGTCTATTGTCCAAACTATACTCGTCGAAAACTGAGGCCCTGTGTTTTGGGCTTTGTGTTCCTTCTAGCTCACGCTTGGGCTGCGATTGCCCACACTCGTCCACAGCTCTTTATGAGTCAGGATTGACAACAACAAGCAAAGGCTCCATCATACACACCAAGATAAATCGCAAAACACCATCGGTGTGGGACCACATCACCATCCGCTAGGACACGAAGTGGCCAACGCATCAATGCATATATGTTTGAAATACAGCCCAAAACTTAGCTGCAATGCTATTCTGCCCAAGGCGCTGCAAAGATATGGAAACGGATGAGATTTCCTCACCGCTGTAGACATAGTCACAGTGAAGAGCCACAACAATCTCACGATAGCAAGATGTGGCTGACTTGATTGCACCTCTCATTGTCCACAGATCACTACATGCCTACCGAATGGGCAAGACTCAAAAGTGCCGCTCAATCAGTGAACAAGTGCAACATCAGTGTAACGGGTAACTAACGACCATGTTCTCGTTCATTTCCACATAGCTGATCTCAAATCTTAATAATTGGTTTCAACGCCAAACTTGAATCGGAGAAGCCGACTCTTATTGGAATGCTCCTCGTGAGCGCAACTCTATTTATTCATGGACATTCAAGCCAAAGTCATCCATCGTGAGCTGTTTCGCCTCAAACCCATGTTCAGCTCAATTTGTCCATGCGGCGGGACCCTTGTGCCCCGTTCCGTCGTCCCAGGTCAAGGTTGGAAACCACCATTTCGGACACCGCGAGGCTGCCACAGCCAAGAAGCCAGAAACAATGATTACCTCAGACTTTTTTCTTTCTTTTCGGAACGACAACAGAAACTTTCCTTTCCGTTGGGATCGTAGGACACAATCTATTTGTCCTAGTCTGTGTGACGCAAGCAGCCAAGACGGCTTGACAAATGCTTTTGACAGATGATCACGCGAGTGAGAAAAATGACCATTTAATACACTAACATAAAGGTTGTTTATTATTCCTCATTGTCGCAAACACTTCGAGTTAACAAAACCCAAAAATGATGGCCAACTTTTTGGGAACGAGACCAGCCGGGACGGCATAGTCAATAGTGCCATGCAAGGCGAGGAACTCTCTAACCCTAAAGCCAACGGAAGATTCAGTGACAATTGACTGGTGTGACTTGACTGGTCCGGTAATTACCTTTGGTATTTTTACGAGGCATGTTGGTCTCCTAGCCCACGATGCACGATGCCCATCAAAGTCAGAATGGGTGCGAAATGCAGGGCAAAGAGACCGAGACGATGGTTTGAATCAGGGACAAGTTTTTGCCACTCCTCATGTCGTGTGTCCACTCAATTCTAGTCCCTGATTTGACTCCCTGATCCCCGACTTGATGCTTGGCTACTGTAGGTCTGTCGAAAATCAAGAAGAAGAAACCCTCCCTCTCAGTGGATGTCTTATCACCGTCTCGAATCACCTAGATTCGCCTTGCATACGCATTGCTTGCACCCATACGTACAACTGGCGGATTATTCACACCAACCACACCAAAAGATCCTTCCTGCCATTATTATTTTTTGTAATCCCCGTCACTCTCGTTTCGCATATCGGAGCCAGATTCCCCCCTTTATTAGGAGTCTCCTTGTCTTTAGACCTATACTTGAAGGCGCTTAGCTTTAACACCGGAGTTTCATTTCAAAGGCATTGTGGTGGTTTCACCTCCACCTCCCACCGCCCGAACTGCAGCTCATTTTACGGATTGAGTAGGTGGTGTCGCAGCGAGTCAGACTGGGGGCCACCTCAAGCTTCAGGCCGAGTTCGGGGCTGGAAGCTCGGGGCCGGAGCAGATCCACGGCACGGCGATAGTGACTGATATTATTAACTCTAGGGCCAAGCCGCCAAGAGCTGGTACAGTCAGTCCCAAGGAGCGGCGAAAAGCCGCATTTCGGGCATGGCGGTTTCGATGCATACTTGGTCAGCACAGGGCCACATGCACACCATTAACCATCTCATACCATCAGTTTGCTTGGGGCTTACTTTGGTTTGCTTTGCTTTGTTATGTGGCATGTCTCCGTATGTACTATAGGTATGCGCGTGTGCCATGGGGGCAACCGTGCTCGGTGTGTAATCGTATTCATGCGAGAATTACGCCTTTGTCGCACACTACTACACATATGACGGCGTTGGGCTGTGCTGATGATTACAATTTACAGCACAATACTTATTAATGATGACCAGCCTTGTAAGTGTGTGCTACCACGATGGGAGGATGGTAACATCTCATTATCTGGGTCTGACCGCTTTCTTCTTCGGCTTGAGTCGCTTACTGCTAACTCGACGTGCCAGTTTAGTGAGTGATGGATGGTATTACGATTTGACAATAATAAGAGCCCGGATCTCAACACGACTTAAAGGGTTCCCAACAAATAAGACCGCGCGATCTATCCGCATCACGCCAATTGACCCTTGAGGCTTGGTTCCCGTATCCGACCCCAGATTCTCATGTTGTTGTCTCTCATTTCTTTTTCCATGTCAATTACCCTACTTTTGCTTTTTGATACAAGGTCCAGACTCCAGAGCAACCTCCGGCTGGCAAGAAATGGAAATGGCGGCTCGGTATGCACCTTGCTGTCTCATCACTGTCAATGCGGTATCTTTTATCAATGTGCAAATGATATGAACCACATGTGGCTTCTCACATGCTTTTCGCGAACGGCATTGGATACACAGTAAACAGAGGCTTGATTGGTTTGACAGCTTTGTTTTATTATGGAATTTATGCTGTGACTGTTGTAACATCTATATGTGTCAGGCTCCCAAACCCTCTAATAAGAGAAAAGAGGCAAGAGACATGATAGTCTTCGAAACCAATGCCATCCTTGTCCTCTCCTATCACATAGATTGCCATGTCTATCACATCTGTGCGTCAACTTATCTGCAGTCACTTCATTCTGGTCCACGTATAGGTTAGGTTGATGCGCCATCGAAGTACAAATACATGTCGAGTTTCTTTCTGTGTTGCTATCTTTCACAGTCCTCACCCCAACACAGTATTACTTTGTGGCACTTGCTGCGATTTCGATACTTCCCGAAGATGTGAACGAAACAAACCAGGTACCCGAATCAAGGTTTCGTTCCGGGTTTCAAAGCTGGTTGTTTGCGTGGTAGAGCCTTTGGGATTCTGGATGTAACGCAAGCACATTCTCGGATGGGTACGTTTGTTCGCTCATAGCTATTCAGGCAAATCTTGCGAAAAGGCAAAGAATAATTATTTCATCATGGTAATTTGAAGGCTTCGTGTACTCGATAGACAGCGCCAACGCTCCGCCTGGTTACTCTTTCTCTCTCTCTTCCATTCAACTCCTAACCTGTCGTGATATCTTTAAAAAAACAAAAAACGTGTCGTGGAGAGCATAAGACTTAGTTGAGGAGGATGGAGACCTGTTACCCTGTGGTTAGCTTGTTCAACGTCTCTGACAGGTAATAGCACTTACAGCCATGAGGACACAGCATATACTTATGTAAGGACTCAATCTTTCGCCTATCCTCGCGCATTTCCAAAAAATACCCATGAATCTACCCTATTGTGTCAGCGTCGTCGCACCCAAAGTCGAAGCGTCGCATTCCGTACCCGTTCTTATTTCGGTCCATGATACCTGGTGTAAAGTGGTGGACATATGCGCTCGTGCAGATGAGTAGCAGGAGGACGAGTAGGAGGGACTGGAAGTTGAAGAGGGCGGACTAGAGAGGAGCTGTTAGCATGTCAATTTGGCGGAGAAGGAGAAGAGCGCATACCATTTTGATAACTCGTGAAGCTGGAACCGTATGTAAATATTATATTCAGGTCGAATCCTTTGTTTGTAGACTTCGTCGTCAAGCTCAACCGTGGCCCTTATTGATTTGGCTCGTCTGCCTTCTCCTTCTCACATGCGACAAGTGTGCTTAGGGGTAAAGATTCGCCGGAGCCGCGACGTGTTTTCCAAGGGGTGACGTCTTGTCGCCCGCTGAACGTTAAGGGATTAAACCCCCCCCCACAGAAATTGTGGACCCCGCTGAACACCCCGGACTGAGCCTCCAAACGCTCGCAAGGCTGCGCTGAGCACCTGAATATTCTTGAGACGGTATTTCAACTACATGTCTACTGCGAGGCTGCGCAATCTTGATCTTCAAAACCATTAATTCACTCAGTTTTCTCCTCCGCCCTACTCAAACTCCTCACTTTACATACTCTCCTGTTGGAAGCGCTCAAGGCGCAAGCAACCACATTCATCATGGAGCCCAGAGCGCGTGCCGGCAAGAATGTCGGCAAGATGAACTTTAGCCACGCAGAGCGTACGTCTGAACCATTTCCATCTTTACTCCTATCCCATATACTGACTTCTTCATCTTCCAGTGGCGCAGCTGCTCTACGCGCACGGTGATGTTCAAAACCCGCTCCCCGAAACCGTCCGAGTTCTCGACGAGATCCTCACCGATTTTATGCAATCCATCGCCTTCGAAGCGACACGAGCAGCTAACTACTCCGGACGTCAAAAGATCAAATACGAAGACTTTGAGTTCGCGTTCCGTAAGAACCCCGCGTTCCTGGGCAAAGTCCAAGAGGTGTTTGAGAAGCAGAAGGAGATCAAGAAGGCTCGTGAGATTCTGCGCGACGGCGAGGACGAGATCATGAAGGACGCCGCGGACGAGGAGAAAAAGAAAGAAAAGACGGATCCGAGACCCGGACATGGAGGAGCGCTGGTGGTTCCTACGGCGTCGAGAGTGGAGGAGGAGCTGGGCGAGGCTGATGATGATGCTGAGGCCGAGCTTGATGCGTTGGGTAAGAAGCGATGATGGGCCTCAAAGCAGGGCTTGTTCTTCTTCATCGGAATTTTGTCGTTTTGGTACATCTCAGGCGTTATACAGAAACACGGTTATGGGTATGGCTTGGGCGTTTCAACGGATTATCATGGCGCATGGCCTGGAGTTAGAAAGAATAATCACACCAGCAACGTACGCACATATGCAATCAAAGATTAACTCAATCTCTTCAAATCGAGGTAGCGCATTGAAAGAGAAAGTTTGCCATGACTTGCTTAGTCGCGGTTGCTAGACTTGAATGCGTGCCATCAGGGGCCAACAGGGTCAATCTTACAAAACACATTCCCAGATATGAAAAGCAGAAAGGTGAAATTTGTGATGAATTTGCTACGACAGTAAGAGAATCTCATCAAGAGACTTGCAAGCAATAAACTCGACCCGATTCATTCACATCTAATGAAAATTGTCGATCCTGTTCGAGTCCAAGATCCCATATTCATTGGTCGGCAATCCCTAGGAAGCCATGTAATCTTTTCACAGCCTCTGGTGATCCAAGTCCTGTTAACGTTAAGGCTGACTATACGACTCAAAGTAGCCTCCAGCATGGCTGTCTCCTGTGTAGCTGTGATAGGGTAAGTATAATCCTTCAAAATGACTCCTTTGTTCCAAACTGTTTCGTTCCAAACGTCTCTGGTAAGGACGTCGCAGAAACTATCTAGGTCGCCATTAGACACAGAGACGACAAGTTCGTGATGGGAGAAAGAAATGCCTCTGATAAAGCCTGCGTCATACTGGACTATTTGTATAAGCATGCCGGTGGCTGTCTCCCAGACCCGAATTGTCTTGTCAAGCGATCCTGTCGCTAGGATCTGCTCGTCAGGCGAGAATCTGATTGTTGTGACTCTATCAACATGGCCGCTCAAGGTGCGTATACATGCGAATGAACTCATGCTCCAGAGACCGACAGTGCCATCCTGCGATGCCACTGCTAGAAACTGGTTCTTGGGCGAGAATGCGATTTCCGTCGCGGGTCCTCCATAGCCCTGCAGTGTTTGAGTGAACCGGCATGTCGTTAGGTTCCAGGTATCAACTTTGGGAGACAACTCTAGGGATTCGTCCATAGCTACTGCTAACAGCTTTGTATCCGGTGAGACAGCAAAAATTCCTAAGAGCTTGCTATCGTGCAAAAAAGTTATACGGATAACATCTGGGGCCGCAAGTGTCCTCTGACATAAACGTGTTGCTGCGTCCCAAAGTCGGATGGTTCCATCACTAGATGCCGATGCTACAACCTTAACGTCGGAAGAACAAACAAGTATATTAACATAGCTACTGTGTTGCTCAGAAATAGGTTGCAGCGAATGTATCGTTGCATCCAAAAACTTGATTGTGCCGTTCTCGGAGTTATACGCCAGAACCTGGCTATCAGGAGAGAGGGAAATATTGCAAATATCACTAGTCGGCTCTATAAGTTTGTTCTGAAGCGTGCCAGTGGTCAAGTTCCAGACTTCAACTAAACCATCGAGGCCTTTTGCTGCTAAAAGCTGCAAATTGGATGAGAAAACAGACCCCCGAAAGAGTGTTCGGTCAAGCGGGTACTCTTGTGCGCCGGTCTCTGTGTTCCAGAAGTTGAGTCGATAATCCCGAGAGCTTAATATCAAGAACCTATGCATGGGGGAGATCTCCATGTACTGGATATTTTCGATGTGTGTCGTTAATATATGTCGCGTAGTACCAGTTGGCAAGTTCCAAAGGCGAACACCACCTCCGCTGAAGTCTGATGCCACAAGCTGACCATCGGACGAGAGACAAGTCAATAAGACAGTAGGGGAAGACAAAATTGTCTGCTGATGTGTACCGGTATCTACACCCCAGCATTGGATCATGTTTGCATCAGTGACTGATACTAGAGACTGACTATCCGGCGTGAAACTAAAAGCTTTAATATAACCATCGCCAGACGTAATCGTGTGCGTATGTGTCCTAGTCGTTATATTCCACATTTGAACCATTTTGTTGCCTGAACTTGTGGCTTAGCGCGATCCGTTAGGCGAAAAGATCATGTAGGTGACATTGTACAATATATGGTCTTTAAATGCCGCCAGATGAGTGCCAGTTGCTGTGTTCCATACTCGTATTATACGATCATGAGATGCCGATGCTATAAACCTACCATCTGGGGAGAAGGATACGTAAGTAGCGCTATATCCATGATACTCAAGCTTCAGCAGATGCGCATCCTAGTCGAGCTCAACACCCTGCCAAAGCTTCAATTGGCTCTTGGAATTTCGTGGGCGCTTTTCATCATATACAACCCGGCAGAGGGTTGCAGCATAGATGAAGAGAGGCTCAGAAGTTGTAGCCAGCTCAACAAGGCGATCCAAGTCCTCGACAATGGGCCAGAGGTCTTGCTGCACATTTCATTTGGTTCTGATATCATCAAACTTTGCCTTGAGGAATGTTCGGACATCAGAGTTGTAATCCGCAGAGAATTCTTGGTGCAATAGTAGTTTGCGAACAGCCTTGTGCGGCCTGAAAGCATTAAGGATGATAGGAGCAGACCTGCTGGTGAACAATACGCGTAAATGTAGATTCATAGTCGTGGTGCTGCAAACCTCTAACAATAAAGTAAGAATTAGTGGGAGATATTCAGGACGCTCGCATTCGTCCAAGGCGTCGATGATAATGACCGCAGGCAGGTGGCTCATGTTAATAGGGGACAGACAGCTTAAGGGGGTTCTGAAGAGCTTGTCAAACTGAAAGTTCAACTCTTTTTTTCCCTATTGCATCACTTTCAAAACTTGCAAGAGATGCTTCAAGAGATATTCTGAAGGAAGGAATACCATTAGCTAACTGCGTGGCAAGGGTGGAAAATATTCGGTTAGTGTCATTGCGACCTTGTTCTCCCCTCTTGAAGAAGTAGCCAGCAACTACTCGTTTCTGGCGAACAAAGGAATCGGCCACAGTCCTGGTGATGGTAGATTTGCCAGTCCCTGCAGGGCCGGCAAGCCAGAAAAAGAGGTTGCCCGTATCTCCTTCTGCCCACTGCTGGATTGTTTGTTGGATGCGAACTCGGGTTCCACTCTCACATCGCGGACTGTCCCTGACGTCTATGCTATTACAACACGCTCCATTGACAATATGAAGGCCATTTGGGTGACTCTGCAGTATTTGACTAGATACCATCTTGGTTGGTAAAACATTGATATGTCAGGGGGATTTTACGTACTTGATGCGTCTATGCTCGGCTAAAGAATCGGTCGACACAGCGAGGTGCTGTGTCGAGACTTGTAACTGCTCTTTAGCTACTGATACGTGAGGACATGTTAGTATAGTAACTTCAAGAATATTCTGTGTTGAATATAGGGATAAGAACCACGCATGAGAGTAAAATCATGAACTCCACGCGCTTCCGCTTAGATGGTCGAGTATCGGAGTCATCGTAGCCTGAGTGTTTGGGTTAAAAGTAGTCCAAGATCCAAGATATCTGAGAGCGAACCTTACGACTTTGATACCCATTATCGCGCTTGCGCTTGCTGGCACTTGCACTTGCACTTGCCTCAACATTGCCTTCAGCAGCACTACTCATTTTGGGCAGGATTGAACAATATCAACACGATAGAGGAATCCCGGAAAGTAAGGATGACAGTTTCGGCTCCAGAAGCAGGCGTCGCTCTTGCCATTTTCACAGCCTCATCACGGACTGCATGGCCATCACCTCATAGGCAGGCACAGAGCCTTTGTTATAGGCACAGAACCTTTGTTACAGGCACAGAGCCTCTGTTACATGCACCGAAGCCCAGGCAGCCCCGGTGCATGTAACAGAGGCCCAGGCACAGGTTCGGATGACTAAGATGTTTGACAATTGGAAGGAGCCAACCAGTCAGTTCAGTGCCTAAGGTAGGTACCTAGGGAGAAGACTGAATTTCATTTATCATTCATTGTATAGAAGATATGGATTCGTCCCAACTGTGAACTCCATATTTTAAGGATATACCCCCCCACGGAGATAACCCCATCTTCGAGTCTAATCCCGGCTCCACTCGCAACTTCAACGGCTATCGGCCGAATTTACCGATTATCTTGCACACGCCGAAGTCGGGCAGAGCTTAACTATTCTCTTTCTTTCTTAGTTGCAGAGCCAAGAGAGATGCAGGTGGTTCGCCATGTCACATCAACAGCCCTCAACTCATCCTAAGCGCCCACCAACTCCTTGAGGCCCTCGCCACCCAAAACTGCTGCAGGTCGCGTGTCGACGTTGAGAATCATTGTTTCCCTCTATTTTCAGTGGCCAATTACTTTCCGTGCTTGGCCCAGGAACCCATCAGAGTTGTTAAGTTGGAAAACTGGCTAGATGCCGGGTTTCAGACTGCCTTTCATGGGGTTCGGTTTGCCATCGTCATCAAAGGGTTCTTGAAGAGCTGCTACCGAGGTGCTAGGCTCCGCCCCCACTGCAAGAGACTTCTTCTTGTTGGCTCGTCGGTTGGTTGATGTGAGAAGACAGTAGGAAAAGAGGATACCGTAACCATGATCAGTGGGTTTCGACTGCGGGGTGGTTGGTTATCAATGGTTGACGCTCTGGAGTTGTCGATCCGGAACTTTTCCCTTGTAGGTAGTTACTTTTGTTTTGCGCATTCGTTTTTAATAAGCTGTGCCTCTGCCTTTTCTTCCACTGTGAATCATCATTCCCCTGCCAGTTCGTAACAGCTTCATGGAAGAACAGTAGTTTCTCACTATCATCTCGCAACAATGGATCGGACTCCTCCACCATACGAGGAGGTCCCTCAAACTCTCGGAGCCAAGCTGGTGCCCAAGGACACCCATGAATCACACCAGCATTTGCTACCACCTTCGTCATCACCAAATTTGATGCCTTCGAAACTCGATGGTACAAGCTTTGACGACTTCCGTCGCATGTCGTCAACTCCATCACCATGCCCTTCACCAATTCCCATGCGACGATTCTCACACAACAGAACCGATTTACCAACCGAAAATCCACAATCGAAATGGAAACAACTCTGGGTAAAGAATAAGCCAGCTGCTTATGTTGCGCTATCTCAATTTTTCGGGGCTTTGATGAACCTGAGTGCCCGTTTACTCGAACTCGAAGGCGACGGCATGCATCCCGTCCAAGCATTACTGATAAGACACTCTATAACGGCATTGTTCTGCTCAACCTACATGTGGTGGAACAAGACGCCAGATTTCCCATTTGGAAAGAAAGAAATTCGATGGCTGCTGTGGTTGAGAGGAGCGAGTGGTTTCTGGGGTATATTTGGCGTCTGGTACTCGATGATGTATATCTCGCTCGCTGATGCTACCGTCATCACGTTTCTGGCACCTGGAGTCGCGGGTATTATCTGCTGGTTTGCTCTACGCGAGCCATTCACTCGAATTGAACAACTTGCGACGTTGGTTGCTTTTCTAGGTGTTGTGCTGATTGCCCGACCTGCTTCTTTGTTCTCACACTCTGGCGATGGTGATGACCATCCCTCAACGACTGAGCCGCCAGAGTCTGGAGGTATACCCGGTGCTGATCACGAAGCCACGGCTGAGGAACGTCTGATTGCCGTAGGTGTAGCTTTATTGGGAGTTTTTGGGGCAGCTGGTGCTTTTACAACTCTTCGAACCATCGGGAAACGAGCCCACCCCCTTATCTCAGTCAACTATTTCGGTATAATTTCCACCTTTATTGCACTCTCTATGCTCATTTTTGCGCCCATCCTCGATATCCAACAACCAGCCCTACGATGGGTTACCCCAACAACATTCAAGCAATGGATACTCCTTCTCCCACTAGGTGTATTAGGCTTCATCATGCAATACCTTCTCACATCAGGTCTTGGAGCGGATAAATCGAACCGTGCTAACTCCATGGTCTACACACACATGCTCTTCGCTGCGGGATTCGACCGATGGGTTTTTGGACATCGAATGGGACTTATGAGTGGTGCAGGGTGCACTCTGATTCTTGGGAGCGCCATTGGTGTAGTTATGCTGAAGAAGCCACCACCTCCCAAGGTGCCATTGGATGATGTTGAGAGACATGGAAACTTGGAGGGTGAGTTGGAGGGGTCTCCTATGCTTTTGCCTGACCCGGGGGTGTCAGAAGAATTGAGGCTTTCGAGGTAGATTTTGTAAAAGCTTAAGTCGGTACTTATATGGACATTTCATACAAGACGTTGAAGTTAAGTTGCTGCATGGTTGTGAAAAGCGCCACACTGTATCTTGACGACTTTCAATACTGACTCTGTTAAACTCTGTTATCTGAACCTTTAAAACCTTTATGCGAGTGGCGTTTTATATAGTTTCTAATTTTTATACAATAGGCCTTTCCATCAAGAATTGATCATTACCGCCTGGCCAGCCTTTTATTGTTACTGAGGAAACGTGAAGCTGGGCTCTTCAAGTAACTCCATCATCTGCTGATTACTGTTAAACCATTCCCCAAGCTGCGCCGTATTCCCCATCCACATCATAGTGTTTGCTCCCCTTTGACCCTCCGCATCATCAATCATGCCCATATCTCCCAGAGGCTGTGAAAAGGCACCGGTTTGGTCAGGATTCATATGGGTTGCTTGATGGCCTCCATTGTTGACACCAGCTGGTGGGAACCCGAGTGCGGCGAGATAGTTGTTAAGCTCAGCGCTTGCTTGTGTCTGTTCTGGAGGAGGGGAGGTTGTACGAAACTCGATGTAACGAAGTGCTACGGTGTAGAGAACTTGGAACAGACGATGTGTCTTGCCCGCTGCATCTGATAGTGGAATGCTGGTTTCCATCGACGTACAAAAGCTGTGGAGGCGGGCAAGATCGGTTTGGTCTTGAGTCTCGATGACCTGACAGAAGACGACAATAAAAGGGATGAAAGGAGCAAAAAGGACAGTCCTGATGCAGTCAGACTTAACAATTGCTTGATGAGTTCTAGCAGTTTACTTACCAGTGAACATAAGACGGAAAGTATATCGTATTGTCTCGGCCCAAAAGGTCCATACAGTCTTGATGACGCTGTAGAGTCGCTCGTGCAGCCTCAACACACTCCGGGATAAATGTCCCTCTGGAATTGAGAGGCGCAGGAGTAGCTCTGTAAATCAAGGTACGGAGTGAAAGCCGGAGTACGTCGTCAGAGATGAGAATGAAGTCGAAGAAATATTCCCCAAGTTTTGTCCTGACTTCTTTTTCTCGGGTCTTCTATATCACTCATATTAGTATCAAGGGCTAAAGTACAAAGAATCAAGCGCAAGCGTGGTAGTTCAGGGGCTCTTACACTTAGTTCTTGACTTCTCCTCGCGATGTCGTCTAAATCAGCCACTAATTTCTGAGCACGGAATCTTCTTACATCATCCGACTGTGTCATAGAATCTGGACTGTAAAGTAGCTCGTACATATGCCCTTGGCATCGAGCTGTAGCGACCCAAAGTGAGATGAAGGCGGACAGAGGGGTAGAGTTGCTGTTACTCGGGGTGGGAAGGGGCACAGTCACGTCCCAATCTTGAATAGTGGAAGCCCTGCCGAGACGGAGTGATAGACTCTTGTCGATGAAGTATGTGTTCCAAAAGAGGAACCTCTTCCGTTGCGCCTCGATAGGCTTGTCATTCTTCATTGTTGATATTCTGTGATATCCCAGGGTTTGGCATAGTTCAGATGCTTTGCACGACAGAGTCCATGAGAGTGATGGTTTTGATATTTCAATAGCATAAAATGCCTAGAGATCCCGTTAGTGCGATACAGTCTAATAGTGGATTTTCGAGTAACATACTCCAAGTAGGAGAGCAGAGATCATATTCGAAGTGGCAGGTAGATGAAAAGGAAGATTTGCCAATGCAGTCTCGGTGTTTTCTCGAAGTTTTGTGCAATATTCCTCACACTCTTCCTGTTCTTTTTTATTGGTCGAGCGCTGCTGACGATCCATGAACATGTACATCAGGCCGACATTTACGAGGATGAAATCAGCTTCTGCGATATCCTCTGAGAAATACACATGAAGGCACATGCCAGAGAAGTTTTCCAGTGAGAAGAATTCTCTGATCCAAGCTGAAATCTCCGAGTTCTCACCTAAGTTGGGAAGCGTTGATTAGTATAGTTGGTCAAATGCTCACATGTATACTGCAGTAGAAACCTTATAACTTCGCTGTTACTTACTTTCGCATTCCCGTATAATTGAAACAGCTGTTTGAATTGGCGGCAACTCATTGTTCTTGATTGTAGGGCGTGGTATTGGTCTAGCATACGGATAAGACATCTCTGTAGCAGCCGTCTGTTGCTTTAATGAGCTGACGATGTGATGCAGCGAATCCAAAGTCTCACGAAGCTCAAGACTGGCGCCTTGTAAAGACTCTGTACCAACGGCATTCTTGAGAAACTCGTTTGCAAATTCACCATGAGCAGCTAAAGAAGACTCTCCTTCGATAACCGGGCTGTCGGCATTGGGATGAGTAAGATGCCCGTAGGGTGTTGAGCTTGAGGCTTGGGTTGATGATTGGCGTGTAGAATCAGAATTTGGCGTGTGATTTTGGCTGAGCTGAGAGTTTGCAGATGGCATGTTCATCTTCATATCTCGCATGAGGTCAGTGAGTGCCTCAAGACGGCGATCGATGATGTCGATCTTTCTCTCACTATATGGTCATTAGCCTATTGAGAAGTTGTTGGTGTATTGTGGTATAGTCAAGGTATTGGGTTGTAAATAGGCACTGATTGGATATGAAACATGACATGAAGATCCAAGGCGACTTACTATTGGGCTGAGAGGAGAATACGAGTTCGTTTCTCTTTTGGCCGCGTCTCATGATGTGTGCAAGGGATTTTGGCGTGTACGCAATGAGAACAGGGTGAGTTTCTATCGCATCGGATCTATATAATTTGATGTTATTATCTATGTAGCTATACTTATCCGGGACAACATGGTTCAGTAGTGCAAGTGTTTTAAACGTGAGCTATGGCCATATTACGATGGCTTCTTGTTGCACCAGCCCCACTATGCCATAAGACCCTCGATGATTTGAATATTGGGATAAAAATGATTTGCATAAAGATTGATTAGATTGATAAGTACATACCTTGCGAGTTCGGCATGCGTCGCACTAATGAGATTAAGCAAGTTAGTGATGAGGAGCCCATGTGGGTAGGGATGAGGATAGGGCTGCCAGGACAGTGCAACACTAACTGCTCGTCGAATGGTTAAATTAGATGCATTCTGGGGTCCATCCGATCCCTCATCAGGGCCATCGACATCAACGTCCAACTGAACTTGGGGGTTCTCAGCCATGATGTGAAGGAAGTGCGGGAACTACGGACACCGTTGATGTTCAGATACGGACAACGGAACCTGTGCCGGCGAAATGAGCTGATTGGAGGGGTCAGGAACAAAAGGGCGATGCAAAAGAGATATTATCACAAAGAAGTCGATTGTGAAAACGCCATGCAGTGACTTACAAGTCTTAGATGGCGTTTTGAGAGCTAAGATGATACGGAAGCCTAAGGAGGGACGGGACGCGCGGGATCCGGAAGAACCGCGACCGTTGAAGGTCAAGTTCGGGAGTGGATACGTAACTTTACGGCTCCCGAGAAAACCGGGAGGCCGAAGGAGCCAATAGGAAGAGACCGAAGGGCCCAAGTTCATCTAATCTCTCAGTCTCATCTCCGGCGTTACTTGTTACTTGCTGTTCCGTAAAGCTTTAGACGCTTGTGAAGACGATTTGCGTAATATGATGATGCTGAGACCATAGTGAGTCATGTTGCAGACTACGAATAAGATCGATCTTGAAGACCAAGTTTGATGTTTCATCAAGCCAAGACTTCAGCACTCATTAGACGTGCACCCGGCATCATTTCCGAAAAGATCCTTGCGTTGATGCATACCACGCATGTGGTAATGTTGTCGATTAACAAAAGAGCTCTTTTACTGATATACATGATACTGCCAAGTACGGTTAATAGTAACCCACTATGTAGACCAACGATCAGATAAAACCCAACACACCCTTTTTAGCCCTAAACCTCCGCGATCGCAGAGACAATTTTACCTTCATGATATCCATTATCAATCAGGACTCCACTTGGACCACTTTGCATGCGGATCTGATAAAAAAAATACGGATCCAGACTAAAATGCCAAGGATCACCATTCGTTACCCGTCTAAATCAGGTCTACTTTCACTCCACCCCCCGGGTTTTCTTCTCAAAAGTTCTTGGGTCTTTTGTTCAAAAACACGCTATCCCCTTGTTTTTGCAAAATGGTCTCTTTTTCCCTCTTTTTCTAGATCTTTCATTCATTCATTCATCTCCTTGTGAAACTCTAGGCTTGAGGCCTTGAACTGGCGTGATTCTTTCAACTTGTACATCACAGCATCAGGTATTGATTTCTGACACCATAAACGCCACTGGTGAATTCTGTGTCTAGAGCAGTGGCTCTCAAGCCAAGTCAAGAAAGATGGCTCCAAGTATCAACGAGAAGGAGAACGAAAAGGTTGTTGGGGGCAGTGACATGACCTCAACTCCTGAAGATGTTGTCGTCAACACTGAAAGTGGTGATGCTGCCACCCCAGCCGAAGAAGGAGAAATTGAGGGCTCTTGGAGTGACTACAAGGTAAGTCTCATAAAGGCTCTTGATAGAAATTCTACTAACACAGTTCAGCGAATCCTCACATATGCTGGCCCTACGGAATATCTGATGCAAAGTATTGCACTTATTGCTGCCATCGGTTCAGGTGCCGGTATCGCTCTCCAAAACCTCATCTTCGGACAATTCATTACCACCATCACCGACTTTACCTCTGGCGAATCTGAGCCTAGCAAGTTCCGCAAAGATGTTGCCGATCTAGCGTGAGTCTTGCCAAGCCAATCTCATTCTACCCACCTACTAACCCTCCTCAAGTCTGTACTTTGTTTATCTCGGCATTGGTCGATTCGTTCTCTCCTACATCTGGAACGTCTTCCTCACTTACTCCTCATATCGTATTGTACGCAACATTCGAAAGGAGTATCTTCGTGCTGCTCTTCGACAGGAAGTTGCCTACTATGACTTTGGCAGCGGCGGTTCCATCGCTACTCAGGCTACGTCAAACGGCCGCTTGATCCAGACCGGTATCGCCGAGAAGCTTGGTCTTTTCTTCCAGGGTGTTGCAGCCTTCCTCACTGCCTTCATTGTTTCTTTCGTCGTTCAATGGAAGCTCACTCTGATCTGCTTGTGCATTGCACCAGCAACTATCATTGTCATGACCGTGGTTGCCACAATGGAAGCTGTTCACGAAGTCAAGATCCTAGAGATCCATGGTCAAGCCAACTCGCTTGCTGAGGGCATTCTTGCCAGCGTCCGGACAGTCCACGCGTTTGAGATGCGGGCCAGACTCGTCGACAAATTCGATAAGCACCTTGAGGAGGCCCATACCGTTGGAAAAAAGATCTCTGTTCTCTTTGGTCTTATGTTCTCTGCCGATTACACGATTATTTACCTCGGCTTTGGTCTTGCTTTCTGGCAAGGTGTCCATATGCTCTCCACTGGAGAAATCACCGACTCTGGTGTCATCTTCACTGTCCTTCTCTCCGTTGTCATTGCAGCCGTTCAACTGACCCAGCTAACCCCCTACACAATCGACTTCAGCCGCGCCATGTCTGGTGCAGCTCAGCTCTTCACTCTCATTGATCGAGAATCAGCTATCGACCCTCTTTCCAAGGACGGCGAGACTCCTTCCGAGACTATCGGTCATGTCGAGCTGGAGAACATCACCTTTGCTTATCCTACCAGGCCTGGTATTACCGTCCTGGAGAACTTCTCTTTGAATGTTCCTGCAGGAAAGGTTACCGCTCTGGTCGGTCAATCTGGATCTGGAAAGAGTACTATTGTTGGTCTCATCGAGCGTTGGTATAACCCCAAGTCTGGTACCATAAAGCTCGACGGCCGTCCTATTGATCAGCTTAACCTCAACTGGCTACGCCGAAATGTCCGTCTTGTCCAGCAAGAGCCCGTTCTTTTCGAGGGATCCGTTTTCGACAACATCAAGCACGGTCTGATCGGAACCGAGTGGGAAAATGTCTCCGCCGAGCAACAGATGGAACGTATCCAGGAAGCTGCCAAGATGGCTTTTGCCCACGATTTCATCAAGGAACTTCCTGATGGTTACCATACAGAAATTGGGCAGCGAGGTGGACTTCTCTCTGGTGGTCAGAAACAACGTGTCGCTATCGCCCGCAGCGTCGTATCGCAGCCCAAGGTTCTTCTTCTCGACGAAGCTACAAGTGCTCTTGATCCCCACGCGGAGAGCGTCGTCCAGAAAGCACTCGACAAGGCATCTGAAGGCCGTACCACCATCGTCATCGCTCACAAGCTCGCTACCATCCGCAAAGCTGATAACATCGTTGTCATGTCCAAGGGCTCCATCATCGAACAAGGCTCGCATGAGTCTTTGATCGCTGCAGACGGCGCTTATGCACAGCTCGTCAAGATCCAGAACCTTTCAGTTGACAACGACTCTATCAATGCTTCCACCGAGGAGGAGGAGGAGGAGGTCACCCCTGAAGGAGATAAGGAAGAACTCAATCTTTCGAAAACAGTCACTCAATACGACTCCCACGTCCAAGAGCGTCTCGAGGCTGGCATGGAGCTTGGCAACTACGACAACCACAAGCAGTTGGGTATATTTTATGTCATCTACCGACTCATCCGAGAGAGCCCCGAGGTGGCTTGGTCATACTTCTTTGTTCTTGCCGGTTGTTTGGGAGCTGTCGCAGCATTCCCTGGACAGGCTATTCTGCTTGCTCATGTTGTGGAGGTCTTCACTCTGACTGGCGATCGAATGAGAGACCGCGGAGACTTTTATGCCAGCATGTTCATTGTCCTTGCAGCTGGACTTCTCGTCTCATACTTTGCTCTTGGCTATGCCACTAACACAATCGCTCAGTACCTTAGCCATAAGCTTCGCAAGCAGAGTCTTCAGGATATGCTCCGCCAGGATCTTCAGTTCTTCGACCGCAAGGAGAACAGCACTGGAGCTCTTGCTAGTCGAATTGACTCCAACCCTCAGTCCATCTTGGAGCTCATGGGCTTCAATGTTGCGCTTATCCTGATTGCCATCCTCAACTTGGTTGCATGCAGTTTGCTGGCTATTATCCACAGCTGGAAGCTGGGTTTGGTGGTTGTTTGTGCTGGTCTTCCCCCCTTGGTCAGCTCAGGTTACTTCAAGATTCGTCTCGATGCCAAGTTGGATCGGGATACTTCAAAGCGATACTCCACCAGTGCTTCCATTGCCTCTGAGGCCATCACTGCCATTCGAACTGTCTCATCCCTGGCTATTGAAGAATCAGTGTTGAACAAATACGTCGATGAGCTGAACCACGCTGTCGGTGGATCGAAGAACGATCTTTTCCGAATCATGATCTTTTTCGCTCTTACCCAATCAATTGAGTATTGGTTCCAGGCTCTCGGCTTCTGGTATGGCTGCCGGCTTCTATCGTATGGCGATATCTCGATGTACAACTTCTTCGTGGCCTTCCTGGGTGTCTTTTACTCGGGCCAGGCCTCTGCTCAGCTCTTCCAGTTCTCGACTAGTATCACCAAGGGAGTCAACGCTGCCAACTATATTTTCTGGCTCGCCCAACTCCAACCTAACGTCCAAGAGACATCCGAAAACCGCGATAACGGACCCAAGTCAGGAGGTCCGGTCGTTCTGGACGATGTCCGCTTTTCGTACCCTCTTCGACCTCATGCTCCCGTCCTCCGCGGCATCGATCTAGATGTCAAGCCTGGCCAGTTTGTAGCCTTGGTGGGCGCTTCTGGATGTGGAAAGTCGACCATGGTCGCCATGCTTGAACGATTCTATGATCCATCCAGCGGCACTATTAGCATTGACAACTCAATACTTCCTGCACTCAATCCTCGTCTCTACCGTCGCATTATCGGTCTTGTGCAACAGGAGCCAACTTTGTTCCAAGGCACAATACGTGAAAACATTGCTCTCGGTATCGACGATCCTGAGACTGAGAAGAAAGACCCGACCACTTCGGTTCCCAATGAGCGGATTGAGGCAGCTCTTCGTGCAGCTAATGCATGGGACTTTGTCTCGTCCTTGCCTGAAGGTCTCGATACACAAGCTGGCTCAAACGGCGCGCAATTATCAGGAGGTCAAAGACAGCGAATTGCCATTGCCCGAGCCCTCATTCGCAACCCCAAGGTTCTTCTGCTTGATGAGGCAACCAGTGCTCTTGATACTGAGAGTGAGAAGATTGTGCAAAGTGCTCTGGCAGAAGCGGCAAAGGAAGGTGACCGTATTACAATTGCTGTTGCTCATCGGTTGAGCACAATCAAAGATGCTGATAAGATCTGCGTTTTCATGGGTGGTAAGATCATGGAGGCTGGAACTCATCAGGAGCTGCTTGCGCAGGGTGGATTATATCGCAAGATGTGTGAAGCGCAGGCTCTGGATAGTTAATTGTGGATTTGAGATTTTGGTATAAAGGGCAAAAGTTATAATTGTTTTGATGACAGCATAGAGAATATCATAATACCCTCCAATAATGAAATGTTTGAATTATAAGATGATGTTCTAGGGTAGTTCGCGGAGTAGGCGATTCGCGTGATGGAATTGGAAATTACCATGCACGAAATAAGGAATGAGCCAAGGAACATATCCGAGGTCATCTCTCAGCCGTATCCAAGGCGTGACACAGTCGGAGACGAAGTCTTTTCCGACGTGGTCAGCGGATATTTAAAGCAACACTCGGAGATGGCGAAGGAGTTCGGTCTAGATTCCAGTCGTTGATGGGGAAGCTTATACTAGGGGCGGGTACATAACGTAATCGACGGATCGCGGTTAGTGATTGGCTTTTGCGCTTGGTAGAGATAAAAGAGCTTGAGCGCACATGCAGGGTGCAGCTGGTTGTAAAAATACTTGACAAGGGGTGTGTGTTTTTGAGGATGAATTTTATACTGTGACCACCCGGTTTATCATTGAAAAAAAAACCAAATTTGGTGTCAAAAAAAGTGTAGATTAGATTGAAGCAACAGAAAATAGCCATATACGGGATGATACGTTGAGTTTTGTCGCTGTATCTGATCATCGCTTAGTACAGAATTCCTTCAATAGACGGAACCCAACGGGTGGTAGTTGCCTTTTTTGGGTCCCATATTTTGGTACATGCCAAGTTGCACTTGAGATCTGTACTGTACTTCCAGAACGTTTCCCTTCCAACTACAACAAACGCCTCCTTCGTTCCTCAAATGATAATGGCGAAAGGCGAATATTAACTGAGCCAGATCCTTTGATTCGATTCCTGTATACTAAGTACGCGACCACTTCTCTCTCCATCATAACCCTGTTCCCCTCCCCCCTGAAAGTCGCAAAGCTCCGTCCAAGCTCCGCGCAGATTAGCTCGGTAGTAGCCCCTTTGTACTGAAACCGTTCCGCTGACACGATTGCACAAAGTATTTGCTATTGTCACTGAACTTGGTTCTTTTCTCATCCGAGCCAACGTCCAGATCGGCTTCGCGATGGCTTCCGAATCGCCAAAAGCGCCAGATCTGGCCACAATGCCAAACGATTCCGATGTTACCAGCTCCACCGAGGCTCCCGCACCCACGACGTCATCAACAACAGACACGGTCGTGCAGCCCGACGACTCTACACACCAAGGTGTCCCGGCGCAACACGATCAAAACTCGTCAGAACAAAGCGGCGCTGCCAAGGCCTGGCTCTCACAAGATGATGACGAAGAAGAAGAAGAAGAAGAAGAAGAAGAAGAAGAAGAAGAAGAAGAAGAAGAAGAAGAAGGCCATGATTGGCTGGCTTCCGACGATGCACCAAACCAAGCACAACAAGAGGAGCCTCCTGTCGAGACTCTCCCTGAGCAACCCGAGCCTGAAGCTGTTGCACAACCCAAGGGATCAACATCTCAACACTCGAGCTCCAGGTCCTTTGCTCGTACAGTGTCCCACGAAATCAGCTTTGGGGATGAGGAGGAGGGTGAATGGAGCTTGAACCGCACTGATACCGACCCTTTCAAGTTTATGCCTCCTAACGACCGAACAAATTCTTTCCCATCAGTTCCACCTGCTCACTCAAATGCAGAGGTCAATGATCAACCTCTACCTCCAAACCAGGCCATGGATGTGTTGGAGGAGACAGAGAAGGAAGCCGATGCGGAAGAAGAGCTATATCAACGAGAAGAGACAACCGAGGGACTTGAGGCACCAAGGCGAGGCCACTCCTCGTCTATATCTATAGGAGGAGACTTGAAGGGCCCAGAGGGCCAGAATTTCGATGAGCGTTATGAAGAAGGAATCCCATTGATCCCCCAGTCTGCCGAAAAACACAATGAGGTGCCCAGTACGCAGGAGAACAAGACTCCAATCGACTCATTTAATGATGAAGAGGCAGACGGTGTTGACTTTTTCAGTCAAGTCCAGGGTTCCGAACCTGTGTCTGATGAGCAACCTCCTGCGTTGGAACGGAAGTCGACAATGCAAGTTCTGGATTCGATGAACGCAGGTGTTGTTTCAAAGCAGCCTGCACTCGAAGAGACACCGGAGGAGGATGAAGAAGAGGATTCAGATGAGGAGAAGGAAGAGGAAGAGGACGAGGAAGAAGATGATGAAGAGGACGAAGTCAAAGTCAAAGATGAAGAGGCGGCACAAACTGAGCCAACGCCCGCTACGTCTGATTCGGGTCCTGCCAACAAAGAAGACCTCGCATCAAAATGGGAACAAGCATTCGCGGACGACGAAGATGAAGATTTCCTGATCGAGGAGAACACTGGAGAAGACAAACAAGTTGATCCAGCTGCATTTTTCGGAAGCGATGATGAGGGCTTTTTGGAGGATGAGGAGCCTGTTGAGGCTCCAGCACCTGCGCCTGCACCTATGCCTACAACACACCAACCCTTGGGATCCAACCCTTATATGCCACAAGCACCAGCAGCTCACCCGGCACCATCTCCCTATGCCCCAAGCTTTCAAGCGCCTGGAATACCTGTTCCTCAAGTGTCTGCATTCAACTCTCCAGCGCCTGCTACAACTACCTTCGGCTCGACCTCTCAATACGGCCAGCCCCCCCCAGTACGCCCTGAGATGTCGAAAGCGCAAAGCTTCGCCGATAAGTCAAAAGGAGGATACCACTCGCCCTATGACTTGCCGACTGATCTTGTCACCAACGTGGTAAAGCCTCGAAAGAGGGCAAGCATGCAGCAGTTGTCTCAGGCAAACCATCTTCATGCTCCGGTTCAACCCCCGCCTAGAAGTGCGAGCGTTGGCATGCCCGCTCCTCCAACCAAACTCACGCCGCCTTCTTCTAGTCACGGCTTACCCGCTCAACAATCCGCAGCACCTCCGAAGGCCACAACCCCTGGTGTTCAGCATAAGGAGAACTTTTTTGAGGAACTCCCCATGACATCTAGGCCGAGACCGAGCTCGCGAACCAGTCAGAGGGCGTTATCCCCCGCTCGAAACCAACCTCCAATGGCTCGCGCACCACATGTTCCCTCACCACTAGCACCATCGTTTTCAAACCAGATGGCCCCTCCGCCTTTGACTGCCGCATCGGCACCTCCTATCGAGACCTATAATGAGCCTCCAAGCCAGCCGTCTCTCGTTCCGGGAGCTGGTCTGGTTGCACCTGAAAGGGTCAGTCCATATGCTTCTCTGACCACGTCTGCCAACCACATGCCCCCGCCCCCCTCGACCAACACCTCACGGTACTCTCCAGCTCCAGGTACAAGCCATACTGCGCCACCAGCTCCAATCAGTAGCCGTTATTCGCCTGCACCTCCTGCTACTAAGACCCATGGATCGTATGGAGCCGTGGCCAATTCAGGCCCTGCACCTATACTCCCACATCAGCCGAGAACATCCAGTCCGTTGACTCATTCTGAGACTGCTCATTTTGAGCCCAGACTAAGCCGCGTTTCATCTTTGCCCCCGACACGTGAGGTGGATGAGGAGGACGAGTCACAGACTCCGACCAGGTCTGCAAGTGCTACTCATTCCCTTCCTCACCAAGATTTGAGGTACAACCCTGCATCTCCCCCGAAGTCTTCTGAGCAGACACCGCCTCCGAGCTATGCTGGGCAGCTCACCCTGTCACCACCCAAGCAGTCAAGCCCATACGCGCCCCATGCACCGCCAACAGCTCAGGCTGGCTTTGTGCCTCCTCCTCGAGCTCAGACGCAGTCACCGAGCGCTGCCTTTGGGCACAAGCCGGCTCAGAGATCCTCAGACTCAACCCGCCGCCCTTCGTCTGCTCACTCTCACTCCTATCCTTCTCCGGTAGGGGCAAAGCCAGCTCCTTCGCCCTATGCACCGGTAGCTCCCACAGCACCAGCTCCTGGTGTCTCGACTGTCCGAACCCGCGGGCAGTCCATCACAATGAACATGGTTGCGCCTACTGATGGACGAGAGCATGATGAGCTTCAACGATGGAAAGGAGTGCCTATCATCTCATGGGGTGTGGGTGGCACTGTTGTCACATCATTCCCTAAGAGCGTTCCTCGATATGGTATGAACCAGTCTGTTCCAATGATTGTGCGGACTCCAGGAGAAGTCAAGGTCCTGAGCGTCAAGGACATTGAGCCACTACACGAGCATGTGGCCAAGTTTCCAGGCCCTCTCAGAGGTAAATCAAAGAAGAAGGAGACAATCACCTGGCTTAATTCTGGAATTGAGCTACTTGAGAAAGATCTTCCTGATGTTTCTTTCCACTCCCAGCTTTCTCTCGAGGCAAAGCGAGCCGTTGAACGGTTGCTTCTTTGGAAAATCATGCGACTTTTCATTGAGCATGATGGTGTCCTCGAGGGTAACCCTACTGTGGAGGCAGCCGTCCGAGATGTTCTTTCTCCTGGTGAGGCCGCCTCAACCACTGGCGGCGATGCGATCTTTCCAGGTGCCAGTAGCTTGAGCACAGGAATTGCCTCTGTCACCTCAATGCAGGCGGATGGTGTTGATGTATCAACAATGGATCAGGTTCGGCATCACTTGCTAAGGGGTGATCGAGATAAGGCTGTCTGGGCTCTTGTTGATAAGCGACTTTGGGGACATGCCATGTTAATCTCACATACCGTGGAAGGCGACCTTTACAAACGCGTTGCACAAGAGTTCGTCCGTAAGGAAGTGAACTATCCTGGCCATGCTAATGAGTCCATGGCTGCGCTGTACAAAATTCTCTCCGGTAATTTCGAAGACTGCGTAGATGAATTAGTCCCCGTTCATGCTCGGGCTGGCCTTCAGCTTCTGTCTACTGATGTAGGCTCAGGACCTACGAAGGACACTCTCGACGGGTTGGACAAGTGGCGAGAGACTCTGTCGCTCGTGCTGAGCAACCGAAGCACCAATGATATCCAGGGGTTGAATGCCCTTGGCAGTCTCTTGTCCAGCTATGGACGAGCCGAGGCGGCTCACATCTGCTTTATCTTTGGCCGTCACTCATCTGTCTTCGGTGGACTAGATGATCCTAACGTAAACTTTGTGCTTATTGGAGCTGATCATCGACAACAATCCGATCAGTTTGCCAAGGAGACAGAGGCTCTACAACTCAGTGAAGTCTACGAGTACGGTTTGTCTCTTGCAGGAGGAGCTCTTGCAGCAGCAGGGACGCCCCATCTGGCAGCCTACAAACTTGAGCATGCAATGACTCTTGCAGAATACGGTCACCGAGACAAGGCTATGCAATACTGCGATGCTATCCTGGGAGCCATTTCCTCTCAAACCAAGCGATCGCCTTATCATCATCATATTCTTGAAAGTGCGGTTGAGGATTTCATGTTGAGGCTGAAGCAAGCACCCAAGGAGGAAGGCGGCTCATGGATCTCTAAACCAAGCATGAACAAGGTTTCTGATAGCATGTGGAACAGATTCAACAAGTTCGTTGCTGGAGATGATACTGAGGACAACAGTGGAGGCGCTGGAGAGGCAGGACCATTCACTCGTCCCTCTGGAGAATTTAGTCGATCACCTTCGGTGTCCAACTTTGACATTTACGGCCAGCAATCACCTAGTTTTGTTGGTATGACGCCTGCTCAACCACAAGCGGGCGTCGCGGCATCCAAATATGCGCCTGCGAGTATGACACCTGCTGGTTCTGCGAACCCATACTCCCCAACATCTCAGTACACACCTGGACGAACGTCGATGGAACAAGCTTCCGCTGAACATGGCCATAACCCATATGAGCCTGGATATCCTGGTGCCCCTTCAGCCAACCAAGGCAACAGCTACACCCCATCGGCCCCTCAGCCTGAGACGAATAGCGTTGGCTTCAGTGGACCAGCAGGACTAGCCCCTGCTGCTCAAATTACACAGGGCTACTCCCCTGCCGGATACCAACCGTATGGAATGCCAGCATCGGCACCGGCAGGCGATGACGAGAAGCCTACCGACTCTTCAGCACAAGGTTTCCAACCTCTTAGCTACGGATACGAGCCACCTCAGTTGTCTTCCACCCAACCTGAACAGGTGACTGGGGACAACGCTGGAGAAAGTGGTAACGGGGGATACGAACCCCCGTCCTTCCAGCCTTACGGCTACGAGCCACCATCGTTCGAACCTCAGTCTACGGCTGATGATGATGATGATGCACCCAAGCCCAAGAAGAAGAGCTTCATGGATGATGACGATGATGATTTTACGTCCGCAAAGTCTACAGAGAAGTCAAAGGCGGACAAGGACCGGGAGAACCAGGAATTGTTCCGTAAGGCCGCCGAAGAGGATGGTGAGTTCAAAGTCTTTCTAAACGGTATGACAAGTCACTAACAACTAGACAGCCAAGCGAGCAGCTGCTCAGCAATCATCCAAGAAGGGCTGGGGCTTTGGTGGTTGGTTCGGAGGTGCAAAGAAATCAGCCCCCCTCGAACAGTCATCATCTGGCGATTCTTCACCTGGCAAGCCTATTCGTGCTAAGCTTGGTGAAGCCAGTAGTTTTGTCTATGATCCTGACCTCAAGCGATGGATCAACAAGAAGCCTGGCGCCGAAAACACACCAGCTAAGACTGCGACTCCCCCTCCTCCCAGGGCTGGCCCTCGCTCTGTCTCCGGAACTCCGCCGCCACCTACTGGCACTCCTCCGCCACCTTTGATTTCAAGCAACAGCGCGCCACCACCGTTGATGCCTCCAAAGGTACGCGCTGGTACACCAGAACTGACAAAGGCATCGTCTTCAGAAAGCCTGGGCCTGGCACCTCCCGCCATGACTCGATCAGTTTCCAACACCAGCAACGCAAGTGCACCGCCTAGTCGGCCAACAACGAGCATGAGCAATGCTAGTAGTATTGACGATTTGCTTAGTGTTGCACCACGCAAGGCCAGCGACAAAAAGAAGGCGCGAAAGGGTCGCTATGTCGATGTCATGGCCAAGTAAAGCAGATGTCGGAGGTCTTTTTTAGTTGGATTTGAATTACCACGTCACTTTCAGGCGCTCTTTGTGGGGATTCGTGCTAGGAACGAATCAATCTGTATTAGTACATAGACTATTGTCGTGTTTTGTAATGTTGCAAGCAGTGGTATTGAAGGAACACTGGCCTGGGGCTATGGGCAGTGACTGTATACAATGTGTTGGAGAAGAATTCGAGTTGTAATGTTTTGGATTAGCAGGAAGATAGAGAGCGTGGTATTACCATCGAGATATGATTACGACTCGAACGGGTATTCTATGCAGAACGATAATACGATGAAGAAGTTTACTGTCAAGTGCTTGATCAACCTGTGCTGTGGTATATATACATATTTGGACCATGATTTCCACAGATTCACAATGTCACATGGCCAAGTTCACCATGAAATTGCCCCATCTCAAACGCCGGAAACATGGTAAACTCCAACCCATCCTTGCCCGTTAATTATACACTATAGGACTGTACATAATACTGCGGTCGTTAGCATGATTTGATCAATATCCACATAGAACAAAAGAACTTACCGTTACGACAGAATCATCAGCTGTGGCATCATCGTAGTGAGGCACATATACATAAAGAATCAAAGCATGATCATCAGCGAAACAGGCAATAACCCTGCCTTCTAACCGGCCAACGCTCAGAACACGACTCCAGTCCTTGCCATCCACACGAACAGTCGCCCATCGTTCAGGGCCATCTTCACGGAATTTTGTACTTGGATGTTCCTCGACAGGGCAATCGAGTTGTGCAGGATCTAGCTCTGGGTTCTCAAGGTTGGACCATACGCTGCAAATGTCGGTATTTTCAGTGGCAATTCGTAATCGCAGACCGCCGTGCATGTTAGCACTAAGCTCGAGTTTAGGGGATTTGGTGTTTGCAGAAGAGCCAGAGTTAGAAGCCACGGCAAGTTTGGTGAAGCGGTCAGAGATGGCTTTGAGTTGAAGGAGAGGGGGTAGTTGAATGTGGACATCTGGTTCGCGCACTCTGGGCTGCATGATAGTTTCAACGGTCTCTGGGTGGAGAACACGAACTGGAATATCCTGCGTGATGATCTTCTCGTGCTCTCGCCGTAACGAAGTTTCAAGATTCTCAGGCGGAAACATTTCATCATCATCAAAGGGGTCGTCGCCACCAGCCGTCCCTGATGGTTTCGCAGCTCCAGGTGGGTTTGCAGCTGAGGTAGTAGTCGTTATTGTCATGGAAAGCACTGGCAGACCATCCTTCTTTGTGAGGCGTAAGGAAGCAGACATGCTGTTTAGTGCGGACTTGAGAGCGCGTTGAAGAGGTTGGAGGGGAAGCTCTAGGTTAATGGTGTTTCCTGCCTCTGCAGATTGGATGTGATAGCCATCAAAGATGAAATCCATGGCAAGTGAACTGGGAACTTGTTAGCAATGACGTGGCTGGGCTCGAGGGAAAGACTTGCGCCCAGACTTGAGATCCCATATCTGGGATGACTGTGAACCGTGCATTATCATCGCTCAAACGCAACCAGGCGATCTTCTCGAGTGAGCCAAGTGCCGCTATAAGCTCTGGGAATTCACGGTTAGTGAGAGTTGAAGAGAAATAGAGGAAGGCAGGTACTTCATAAGGAGAGACTTACTGGCAAATGTGCGAATATTCTTTAGCTCTGTTCGAAAGCGCATTTTGGAGGAAGTCGCATTAAAGTGAAGGTGGTGAAAGCGAGAGTGAAAGTGGGTTGTGGTGTGTAGGTACAGAAAGTGATGATGTCGAGGTCCATTGGTTGCGAACTTTTGTGGGGCCTGGAATAGGCAGTTGGTTTACGGATATAGATGTATGAGTAGCGGTTTTGACCACCTATGGGGAGTGGCATTTTAATTCTCTTGAACGAATCGACTGCTGTATATAGTAAGGTAGTGTTACATAGTAATACTGTGTGCAGAGTTTCTATATTTTCCAACATTTCCATTCTTCTCATTTTATCGAGTCCAGGCCTTAGTTGTATGCTCCTGAGTGACAACTTACATATAGAATCAGTAACACCTAGACAAAGTAACGACCTTAGTAGACAATCATGACTATAATCAGAGAATATTGCGAATCATACGAGGCAATCAAGCTTGCAAGTACTCGGTCATCTGTACTTTTAGAGGTTAAAACCTAGAGCGTCCATGGGCGACCTCAACTAGGTAGGTACTAGCTTGATAGTTGCTGCATCCAACCTACATGATTGGATGATAGGCTATGGTGTTTGGAACTATGAGCTGATTGAAATATGAGTTAGCATCCAAGCTTAAATACCCCCTTTATACCGTTGAGTTCTTGGAGTTAGGTGTGAGATGTTGATGCAGGTGTCCATGGTCGCTCCTGCCTCCTGCCTACAGACACTTGGCTGTCACGAAATATCAACATACCTAAGGTAGGTAGGCACCTACCTAGGCAGGTAGGTAGCATGATGAGGATGGCAACTCCTACCTTACTCCTGGCCCTCTCTATTTTGTCAGTTGCCAGGAAGGACCGCTCTTTCCCCCGTTGGCTTCGAGTTCCCATTCACGGATGGCAACGAAAGCGAAACTTCCTGCCCAAAATCCATCCTCCCCATCATCTTTTTCACAGTACTATAAGCCATAGGTAATCGAACAGCTTACCAGAACTATCACTGACCATCGTCATAACCAACACAATTCATCAAGAATATAATCATCGTATTTCTTCTCCAATCACTCATTCTTCATTGTCCCATCACAGTCGCTATGGGCAATTTCACTTCGCATCACGGGCATTATGCCGTCATCTCGCAAACAGAGAGCTGTGCCTCGATTCCTGGCAGCAGTTGGGCAAAAATGGGCTGGGAAACGTACCGAGACGAGGGACGGTTCTTCGCAGACTTCAATTGAATCACAGACACGTCCTACCCAGCTTCAACATGAACCCTCCAAGGCTGGACCCAGCTTCTCAACTCAAGCTGAATCCCCGACTGCAACGTTGACCTTAACGCCAGGTACCAACTCGACACCGGCCGTGACAGTGACGCCATGTGTAACATTGACACCAGGGGTGTCACCGAAACCAGAAGAATCTTCGACTGCGCTAGGATTCTTAAGCCCAGCAGATTCCTTGACCGTAGCTAAGAGTCCAGGCTTTCAAGTTCTGCCATCTCAGAATCTACGCTCCCCCAAAATCAAGCACCCTGGGTACGTTGCATTCTGTCCCGTGTGTGGCAAACGATACACCCACACTACTGAGACATGGGACATATGGCGCAACTCTGAGCAGCGAGTCTACATTCCTTGTGGCCATGCTTTTGGTTCACCATGTATCAAAGAATTCCTCGATGGGTTAGTTATTGATGGGCGCGATCATCGATGTCCTATGGGCTCATGTGCTTCCATCATACATGAATGCTCCCATATTACCATCCCAACACTAAGCCCCCCTCTAGAAACCTTGCCGGTCCAAGGATCTCAACTTCTACCGACAGAGTGTGAATACTGCCAGACTGATAAAGCGAAAAAGACGCAGCAGTCATTAACCCGACACCACGCCAAGATAAGAATCTTGGAGGAGAAGTTGCGGGCTATGCCAAAGACAAATTATTTCGTGCGTCTGATATGGAGAGTCCAAAACAAATGGCACAACTGGAAATTTGACAGGGTCAGCCGAAAGATTGATATCCGATATCAAAACTATCGCAATCGCAGATTTGATAAAATCACCAGACAGCGGCTGCTCTGGCAGCAGGCTTACATATGGTCTGAACCAGGTATGTCACCGGATGACCTCGAAACAATCAGAAGAGGCCTTGCCTTTCGTCCAGATAATGATCTTCCTGGTCTTCCTCATGTTCTTGTTGGTGAACCCCAAACTCTTCCCCTACATCGTCCTGAAGCGTTACGCGACATAACGGAGGAGTCCGGCTCGGCTAAGGAGGATATCGAGGCGATTAGGGAGGACAAGGGGAAGGGGAAGGCGATAACCAACCATCCTGAACATTATTCCATGGCTGATTACATCGCTTCGAATACGTGGAACCTTCCGCCGGAGTCCGATGCTTCCCCTAAACCACCCGCACCATCCAAGATACCGAAAAAGGTGAGGTTTGCTGGACCGCCGCCAGAGGTCATCCAAGCAGTGCAAAGCCCAGAATCAAGTCGCAGGATTGGTTCCCTTGATGAGATTCCGATAAGTGATAGTCCTGTGTCAGCTCGAAACAACATGCCAGCGAAGAGAGTCAACCCTACTGTCAAGGCTACGCTACCTGTCGATTCCAAATCATCCCCTAAACGCGCTGCGGAATCCTTTGCGGAATCCTTTGCAGAACCCTCTGCGAAGTCCACTTCCTCGTGCCATGCGGACGATGGAATAAATGTGAGCTATATCAACCGCAGAGTAAATATTGGTCACGAGGTTCTCAACCACGAGGAAGAAGTTGGAGACTTGAAGATCCCTGATGCCAAGGAGCCTGGTTCATCATCCCAATGATGAATGTCAATGTTTTGTTGACGGTCTACTCTGGAGTTCGATGCGATTTGAAACACTGGATAAGGAGCGATATGAATTCAGCGGCTTTTTTTCTTTTAAGTATCAGGGTCGACGATCCGTGTGATAGCAGTTGATAGAGAGTAGGAGTTAGGTGCATGGCAGATAGCGATTGTTGTAATTGATACTTTCCCAATAAGACAGCGGGGATAACGCTTTGTAGGCTATGCAGTGGCTTCCAGGTTATTAAGAACAGGAAATCGAAGGACCATGCGCTCTCCTAGACTGTGAATTACTTCTTGTATGTTGTAGAGGAGCAATCGTTTTATATGATTATGATCTGAAATTATTCCTTGCTAGCCGTTCTGGTTCATCATCGCTATCGTCCCTGAACCCTTCCTCGAGGCTGGTGATGCTAAAGTCAGTAACAACGATGCTCGACAAGGGTGTCATGATGGCTTACTCTCTACTTAACCGCCTATTGTTGTCTGGCCGGGCTGCGCGGGTGTCTGCCTCCATTTGGCGCCAGGTATCCTCGTCAACATTCCCCAGTTCCTCTCCATCATCGTCGTCGTCGCCTAAACCATCGTCGGAAAGGTCATCGGATGCGAACGCGACGCCGCGATTAGAGCGCCAAGTGGCTATGCGAGACGTTATTCGCTGGCGCAAAGACGACGTCTGGGAAGAGAGTGTGTCGAGGGGAAGATATTGGCTGTAGCGGGCATATCGGTGCCAGAGTGGAATAAGGACGTATGTGAATAGAATGAAGAGGAGCAGAGAGATAACCGCAGGAACAACGAGTGTCTGTTCGGAGTGTTAGTATTGCGCCAAGATGATGGATTGGATCAGTGAGTAGGTTGTCATGATAGGGACATACCTTGATAACGGACATTGTTGCGCCCATGTTCCTCCTCTCGAGTCTTGTGGGCGACGATGCTGAAGCTCTATTTTGTTTTCTAGCAAGTATCACCAGGTTTGGAAAGTAATGATGACACGAGGTTTGGGATGGGATCAGACGTTGTGATCGCCCCGAGGCTGCAGCGTGCCCAGGAAACGTGGCTGCAGCCACAAGGGCCCGGCGGGAGGTGACGAAGCCGGAGATCCCGCTAAAAAAGGGGCGACGGACAGAAGAGTTTAGACTTGTCAGGGGGGTAAAAGTGCCAATATCGACGTCCATCATTCAAGGATCACGCAAACGATCAGCAATTGTACATATGAAGCCTTTTAAGCTTTGAAAAGATGACTTTTATGCATATAGAAACTTACCATCATAGCATGTGATCTATCTGTTACAGGCACTACCTATCTGTTGGGTTGAGTAACCCATATATGTACATGTACAGTTGCTGCATTAGCTCCATCGTCGGTAGATTTAGCACGCCATTTACACGAGCGGGTCAATATGACAATTAAATGCACTTCAACTTTAGCATGGGAACTTTATAGGACACGTCACCTTGCTAAATCAATGTCTTTATCCACAGGACGGCATTTGTAAACGAATGGAACGTAGACTTTGAGACAGCCGACCTCGCTTAAGAATCAAGGATGGGGGAAAGAAGATCTTTGTCTCATGGACGTGTCGTCTCCGTAGGCGGTGGATGGGGTCTTCCTGAGACAAAGAACCCAGAGCTGCACGCGGTTGAAAAGGAAAAGCCGAGACAGTTGAAGGATTCTATAGGTGGGTGTCTATTTGGTCTAAAGATGCTTTGTTGTAAGTAAGAGATGAGCATGGCACTTTGGATTTGGCGATGAGCTAATGTCAGGAGTTGTGCAACATCTGATATTGATTGCAAGTGTAACAAGCACGCATTCAGCATTCAAAGCTTGAAACTATCCGTACCCGATGCTGAAAATAAACGCATAATCAAGAACCACTCACAATTGAAAGCAGTGTGCATCATGTCAATGCAGACATTTCATGTTACTCTCCTGTACACAAAGTCCCTTTAGCTTTGTACGAGTTTACTGTGCAAGCCTAGGTTTTGAACATTGGAATGTAACTCAGAAACTCAGATGTGGACTTTCAAGGTGATTATGATATCAGACACCCATAATAGTGCTTTTGTCAGTTGAATTAATCTTTGTTTGTACTGCAAGTTTAAATCGTGAAAAAGAACAGACCCTTTGAATGCTGTGCATATAATTATAATTAATACCCATGACTCTCAACCAGGTTGACCACGTCTGCGCGTCCCCAATCTACAGAACCCACTTACTCCCCCTGATAGATCCCTGATGGCCGGTGCTAACAAGAACTCCCCACCTGGCGCTGCTGCCAGCACCCAGTCACAGCGCTGCTCAGCGTATGATAAAATAAATGCATTGACAGTTGGAGCTCCTCTTTGTAAACGCCCTGTGATTTTGGATACATTCTCCAGGTGCACGATAAGGCATAAAGCCTTTCTGAATCTGCTTTGTTAGAGACTGCATTTTGTTTATCATTAATGCTTCCCAGTCCCGTAACTATAAGATGTATGATTCTCGCTTTGGTGTAACATCGAAGAATTTATTCTTACAGCACCCCAAAGGGCCCAAAGACAAGGCCCGACGCTCTAACCCAGCGGTCCCAGCCTAAGCGGCGGCTAAGCAATATTAGGTCCATCATCCCCGTAAACCCTGGAACCAATCCGCATTCATCTTGACTCTGACCCTCGGCTTGGCTCTGGACAAATCCATATGATCCCTGACCACAGAGACTCATCACCGTCTTTGGCTACTGTCGGTGCTATACTACAGCTCCAGCTGCGTACTGTAACTCGCTGCGCTGTGGTACCATCTGTCTAATCTATCTGTACTCTGTACTCTGTACGCCACGCTACACTCCTTTGTTCACACCATCTCGACTTAATTCTTTTCTGGTACCACTCATTGAAGCGACGGCATCATCACAGGCCAAGCTTAGGCCCTTTCTTTGTCCTTTTTTTATACTAAAAATCCCCCTCCCTATCTATCTTTCCTTCCACCAAAAAACCCCCCGACGACCACCGTTTCAAGCCTGCCCGCAACGTTTCCCGCCGGTTCGAGTTGGAGACCGCCCGCGTCCCGAACAACCTCAGTATTTCTCTGACGTCGATATCGTGCCCCCGATGAGGCGAGCGGCTCTGGGCCAGCACATCGCCAACTTCACGTGTTCCAACTGGTAGCCGTTGGTCAACGCTCCCCCAGACTTGTCGACCCCGGTACCTCCTTTTTTCCTTACATAGTACACCCCAGATCGACACCAACATTACCCTCGACATACGATTCGCAAAAGTAGAGCCTCCGCTTCGACGACTGTCGCGGCCACGACCGCCCTGTCACTACTACTGCCGTCGCCATGTCTGATAAGACGAGGCAGTCCTCTGGCGGCCGGTCGCTCTTCTCGCGAAGTAAGCACAAGGACAAGCGTTTGGCTGAAGAATCGAGATACCCCGCAGACGATGCCGCCAGCTTTCGCTCCTCGCGCCACAGACGAGAGTCGTCGGCCGTATCTATCGATCGTCCAGCCTCTTCCGATGGCGGTATCAACCAGATGGCAGGCGTCATAACCTCCATCCCATATGACGCCGTCGGAGGCGGATCACGCTCTCCTATTCCTGTCGAATATCTGCCCAAAGGCGAGCAGATGCCAGTGCGCCGAGAACCTCTTCCACATCACCTAAATAAGAACGGCCTGGACTTTCACCAATACCCGAGCTGGGACGGCCAGTCGAGCCAGTCCGGTGCCCATTCTCCTGGACGGCAACCCGCTGGATATGGGTATGGCAATGTTACCATGGCTTCAACAGGACGTCAAACCCAGTATCAACAATGGGGTCCTCCTGCAAGGGGCAGCTCTTCTCACTCGAATAACCCTCCCAACCCTCGATACGACTCGTACATGTCATCCAACGCTCGAGGGTCTGCTGATAATCTGAGCATCCAGTCAGGTAATGCAAACTACACTGATGCTAGAACATCGCGCTCACAAAATACAGCAATGCCTAGTGCATCTTCGCAGAGCTCCTACGCTCCTTCACAGCACTCGAACCGCGATTCACACCGATTCACCAAATTTCCTTCAGGACCTCCCCCAGGTCAAAGCGACCCTCAGGGTGGTTTTTACTTTCCGAAGCCTGACGACGATAACGTAGTTGAGCAAATGTTCCTTCAACTAATGCAGAAAAGAGGGTGGCACAACCTCCCTGAACAAGCTAGGAGACAGATGATGGCATACCCAGCTCAAAAGAAATGGACGCTGCTCTATCAAGATCGACTCACCGAATGGCAGGGCGAGCAGAAGCGCCGACAGACAGCACGTCCGAGCCAGTATACCACGACCCCCGATATCACGACTTACTCCGACGAAGAAGGCACTCCGGAATGGTATGTTCGTCGGGTTATGGAAGATCGACTCGACACGAAGGGTATGGGAAGTTTGGAGGTCAACCTTAGAACACAGCAGATTGGCTGGGTCAAGAGATTCGTCGAATGCCAGGGACAGGTCGCCTTGATGACCTTGCTGCTTAAGATCAACCGCAGGACAGCACAGGGACCAGCCCAGGACAGTGGCCGAATCGACAAGAACCTTGATCGGGAGTACGATATCATCAAGTGTGTAAAGGCACTCATGAACAACAAATTCGGCGCCGACGATGCCTTGATTCACCAAAAAGTCATGGTGGCTCTTGCTAGCTCACTCATATCCCCTCGACTCACCACACGAAAACTTGTCAGCGAAATTATCACCTTCCTGTGTACTTGGGGAGAGAATGCCGAAGGACATCTTAAGGTTATCCAGGCTCTGGACGAGGTCAAGGTGGCATCAGGAGAGAATGGCCGCTTCGATGCTTGGATGCGGTTGGTGGAGGTCACCATCGATGGCAGAGGCAAGATGGGCAGTTTGGTCGGTGCCAGCGAAGAATTGAGGACTGGTGGTATTGGAATGGAGAACTTGCTCATGGAATACGCTGTTGCAACACTCATGCTCGTCAACATGATTATTGATTCGCCTGAGCGAGACTTGGAGTTGCGGATACACATTCGAGCTCAGTTTACAGCATGCGGAATCAAGCGCATCTTGACGAAGATGGAGGAGTTCCAATATGAACTCCTGGACAAACAGATCGAGCGGTTCCGGACAAACGAGGCCATTGACTATGAGGATATGCTTGAGCGAGAGAATAGCAGTATCAAGGATGATGTCGAGAGCGAGGTCAAGGATTTGACTGACCCCGTTCAAATTGTGGACGCTATTCAACAGCGTCTACATGGTACAAAAACCAATGACTACTTCATCTCGGCTCTTCAACATCTTATGCTCATCCGCGCAAATGATGGCGAAGAGCGGCTACGCATGTTCCAGTTGGTGGATTCCATGCTGAGCTATGTCGCCATGGATCGGCGATTGCCGAACATGGACCTTAAGCAAAGTCTCAATTTCACTGTCCAAAGTCTGCTCGATAAGTTGCACACAGACTCAGAAGCCAGACAAGCCCAAGATGAGGCGCTCGAGTCGCGACAGATTGCCGAGGCCGCTATGGCTGAGCGTGATGAGGTGAAGGCCCAGCTCGAACTAGGAGCCGATGGACTAGTTGCCAAGTTGCAAAGGCAATTGGAGGAACAGGCTCGGTTTATCGATGCTCAAAGGAGACAGGCGGATGGGCTCAAGGCTGAATTGGATAGCATGCAAACGATGAGAGCCAAGGAAGCCCAACGATACGAGTTGGAGACCAGAGAGTTGTATCTGATGCTTCGAGATGCCCAGGATGTTGCTGCTTCCAAGGCTCTCAAGAGCGCCAATGCCACTGCTAGCGTCAGTAGCAAGACTGCACCCCCTGAAGACCCTGCTCGTATGCAAGGTATCCTGGACCGTGAGCGTCTCATGGAGCGACTCCAGATGCAAATTGAGCGACAAAAGACCCAATACAAGCTCGAGGGACGTGTTTGGGGAGATGCTGTTGGACCTTCTGATCGTCTCCGAGCCCTTCGTGAGGAAATGGATGACAGACCTGGAACGCCCCCTGGCGGTGGAACACCACCACGAGACTTCACCAACAGCGTCTTGGGCAGCATCCACCGCAACACCAAGATTCCTCGCAAGCCTCTTAAGAGAAGATCTGATGGTGAGGTGATTGAGGAGGACGATGAGACAGAGGGCGAGGATGGTGTTATCTACGAGAAGCCCAGAATCGTCGAAATGAAGCGACCAGTTATTGACCCCAAGCAACAAGCTGGTTTACTCGGTGAAATCGGCTCCAAGGTCAAGAGATACGATGCTAGCGATTCTGAGGATGATACCAACGATCCTAGTAAGCATACTTCTACTCCTGGTGATAGTGAAACTCCCAAGATCGAAATCACCAGTGCTGGTGGCCCTCCTCCGCCGCCGCCTCCGCCTCCTCCACCTATGCC
>ONZP01000269.1:0-120992 GCA_900312805.1 Fusarium torulosum
GGTGAAGGAGTAATTAGGCGCAGTTTTAGAAAGTGGAGGAAGAGAGAGAGAGTCAAAGGTTAGAAAAAGAATGGTTCTAGGTACCAAGTTTCCAGTGAGGAGCTGGAGTCGGAGTCGGAGTGGTATGGAGGTTTCTGGTTGCGTGAAGCCCAGCGGCGGAGCAGGCGGCAAACGAGGGCCCGTAGTGGGTGAAAGCGGGCGAGAGCGGCCGAAGTGGGCGTTGGCTTTTAGGCGTTGACGCGATAGAGAATAGCGATGAGCGATGTCCGATTATGAGGTGATGCGATCCAAATACGATGGGGTAAATGGTGGGGGCCTTTTTAACCTTGCGAGAGCAACGAGTGACGGGTATAACGACCAGAGTGACTTTTTTGGTCCGCGGTGATGCTATGCGCAACCTTGTACCTCTCGGGGTATGTCGCCGTGCCCGGACTCTTTAATGGTGCAACCGGCGGCGGCGGCGACGATATGTTTCCACTACTAGGCGCGAAGGTACCCTTTAGATAAAATGTGGCGTTGAATTCAGGGGAAGCGGTAAATGAAGTCGATTGAAACTCAATTGAATTGGAGAGAGAGAGGTCCCGGTCAGTTTCTTATGAGGAGAAAGCTTGCTGGTCGTCTTGGAACTGGGGATGGCGGAGTGACAGGCACCTGACTGACACACCAACAAGGAACCTGGTCGGGGTCGGGCAGGCAAATGCAGACAAGGGAAGAAGGGGAAAATAGACAGGCCTGTTCTGCTACTGTACCCCGTAGCCTGTATTTTGCACTGTAAGTTACTTGGCGCGATGACCGAGATGCTTGCATCGAATAGTGATCAGCTTAAATGAGGTCAAGAACCGAAGCCCGAGTCGGAGTCTTTGTAAGCCAAATCACCGTACTCCCACTCAGCGAGTAAGACACGTCTATATCCGGAAATATTCCAGACTGGCTTATATGAGAAAATAGTCCCAGGTGACGGCAGTAGAGCAACAGCAATCAAGTGGCGGATCCGTCGGGATGCTGTTTTTGGTCTAAGACGTTGCAAGAGCGCCTACTATAGTGTTGACTCTTATTGAAGTGTGATATCTCAGGTGATCGGTGTTAGTCTCCGATGACATACAAAACAGGGAAAGAATGTAAGAAGTCGGAGAGTAGAGGATGAAAGAGCCATCGTACAATATAGCAGATCTATCCGTTGCAAGTGGGCAAGGCGTGCCTTTTAATCTACAACCAGCTTGGCATAGCCTCGAGGGGCGGAGACACCACAAGACAGCATCCTACACATGGACGGTCCTAGACTTAGGCAGAAGATTCCAACCCGAAAACCGTCAACGTGACTGATTATCGGACCCGAGACAAAACCTCCTTATTGTGTGTCTGTTTTGGCCCACACGCTTGCACGGTTGGGTGTGTGTAGACACAACACCGGCTGAGGGTGGGTTAGCAATATGTGATGAAGGTGAATTCTTCGACTTTGTATTCCCTACAAAAGCTGAGACATGGCATACCCTCCTGTTTGTCTACTTCACACATATTCTTGGTCACTTTATACACCTCTGCGGCGGAACGACACGAACCGAACAGTCCAGACTAGTCCCTGATGCACCGTCCAAGCCTCATTCCACGAACCTGGGAGAAGGCTATTACTCTGATTTGTGTACCATCGAGCTAGAGGAATTAGACTTTTAGGTTATTTGATGTTCCCTCGACATCTCTCCCATCCATCAGGCAGTCCATTCTCTACGAGGCTGTCTGAAAAGAGCTGTCTAGACGACAAGCCATAGAGATATCAGACCATCAAAGGGTCACACACGCAGAAGTATGTGCTAAATAGCCTATTCTAATGCATAAATTTTGTCTTCTTGTGTTGCATTGGTAAGGAGGAAATGTCATGTTAGTATCATAGATCTCATCTCTGCCAGTCTAGATCTTGCTGTTGATGGGAATCTCCTCCAGTCACATCTAGTAGCAGGGTATGTGATGAAACAAGCTTCCAATAGGACAGCACGGAGCGTCCGTGAGTTCGCCAGAAATGCTAAGCTATGCGTTTGTATAGGTTCGTTGACGTTGGAGCTCATGTCTAGATGGCCGTGTCATTGCAAACAGTCACGTTAGGTGTGCACCAGACTCTCCACACACTGAGACACATGCAATTCTCCATTATCAACACCAAAAAAAAGATCCATTTGGACCAGACACAAACAAGCTGAATTTAGAGATGCCGCTCGTATCTTTTGTCAAGGGTCCTCGAAGATCGTAGGTCGCCACCCACAGATTTATTGCCCACCTTCAATAGGACCCCTACAGCATCCAAGAGCCGGATATTCAGGGTGCCGCACCCAACGATCTTGCATTGCCTCTCTGGATATGTAATACGTTCGCAAGAATGACGATATAATATCCTTGTTTGTTGTATTTGTCTTGTCGTGTAAGCTCTCATGTGGCCCTGTTCCCCTGGTCAACAACTTGATGTTTACGCATCATCTATTTATTGTACTCCGTAAAAGAACATCATATGTCCAAGTAGAGTACATAAAACACAAACCTTGTACAGAAAGGGCACCCCTGTCTGTCTGACATACATACACTTCCCCAAGCCACCAACCGTTCATAATCGCCTCGACAATCAAGGCAATCGACGGCTATGCCCAACTCGGCCTCCCAGTCCCTTGTCTCTCGTGTCCATGTGCGCTCCTGATTGCATCCCCCCCAGGGTCTCCTTCGAATGGTCAATCTCCTTGGCGTCACTGCTCAGCCCGGATTCGTTAGTCAAGGCGGTCTCGATTCGGACTGCAACGCGTTTGCGCTTGCGCAGCTTGCCGTAGATGCACCGCTTAAGATATCTAATTCTGAGAATATTCTACGACATGCAGCTGCTCTTGAACCCCATCTTGGTAAACTGATATCAGTAAATGACTTGCTGCAGTGCTTTTGTACGACATTTGACCTTGTCCATCGATGTATTCGTTTCACTGAAGCGTGGGGATAACTCCGCGTTGAGACGCCAGTGTCCAATTTGTGGAATCATAGGATCTTGTCCTTCTCATCTCGGACCTCAGTGTTACCCCCAGCCCATCGTTTATTAAGTCACTGACGCCATTACATATGCGCGATTGCCCACGACCCCTGTTACTGTGCGAGGATGAGGGAATGTGATATAAGACAGAGATAACTTGAGGGTAGTACAGTAGGGAGATGGGACATGGAAATGGATACTTGAGTTACACAACTCCCAGCCATCACAGCTGCATGTAGGTGTTTCCTGCAGAGTGCAAGACACATCGGGAAGTGGTGATGAATGAATCGAGTTTGGGGCGCCGTTCTAGTGGCACTTGAACTCTGTCACCGGTGGTTTAGCTGACAGACGCCTAATGCCAGTGCACTTACAGCGAGCACTTCCAGGGGAGGTAATGAGGGGTAGATAAGGGTCCGAGCGTTGATCCAGTGGGTCCAGGTCCAGAAATAGCCGTGAGTGACGGCACCGTACTGCAGGCAACTTCGAAACTCCATCGCCATATCAGTAAGTGCAGGACTGACAACTTGGACATTGTTCACGATACAGCGCGCAAAAAAGCAGCAAGGCTAAATCTGTCTCAGATTGATAAAGACGATATGCTGTAGAGTTGTGTGTGTATTGCGCATCTACCGTCGGCGGCCGGACAAAGCCGGGTGCTCGATGCTGGAGTGTCGTTGTTTATCATCACCACTTTTCCCACATGACCTCTCATTACCGACACCACGATCGTCCTATCTCCGGCTTCTCTATCCACACCTCCATCGTTCGTCTATAGACGCACCTTTTTTAATGTCTCCCCGCCAAACGCTCCCCGGCTCGTTTCCTTCCATCCACAGCCTTGTCCATCTCCACCTCGTTCAAGGCATCCCGCGACGCCGCTGTCTCCGCTCAGCGACTGGGCATGGCATCTTGCCTACAGTTGTGGTTTCTATCACTAGGCTGTAGGTGTATTTGCGGGTAGCTTCCGCATGTTAGGATGTCTAGGATGAATGTTCCTTTCTGTCCAACATACATACTCAGTAGTGGCAGCCGCATTTCTTTAGGCCAATTGTGAACCAATACTCGTCCCATCCCATCACGCATCCTTGCTCCTTCAGCTCCCATTGTACAGTGGCCGTTGTAGCTGATTCGTCTTTAGATGTCCACATTTGCAGATGTCCGCAGCTTATTGTGCATGGGATTAGTCTTATATTGGTTACTTTGAGTTTTGACCTCACAATCCCGACATCATGTCAACCAGTCTGCTTGAGTTTCCTCTGTCTTGAGATATGTCTCCTGCACCATCTAGTCAAGAATGAGAACTCGATTATTGAGTAGAATAGGAGAACAGCCTTCTCCAATCTTTGGGCTGCACTGCGCCACGGCCGGGCGAGATGCCCTTGGTTAAGCCATCAGCCTTGGTTGTCTCAGGCGGGTGATCATCAACACCACCACCACAATCAAGACCCTCCTCATCACGACACCATTCTTGATTCGTCTTTCTCGCAACTCCACTACACCCTTCTTTCAACAGCCTGTACCCTCTTGTTACTGTCAATTCTGCGAGCCACCCCGTCAGTTGTCCTCTCGTGAGTTATCAACTGCCGAGCAAGACCAACGTTTCAGAACCCCGGTCTGATATTCTGTTATTGCTCTTACATGCTTCACAAAGCTGTGGGGGGAATTGTTATTTCTCTCTTATTAGTCGGTGTAAATGATGTCTTGCAGCCTTGGACAAAAGTTATTGGCTACTTCACCGTAAAGATATTGGCAGCTGAGTGGCTTGACTGGCGTCCCCAGATTTGACAGCCTTTCGCATAAGTGGCTGTTTTATCGAATGTTCTACCCGACCCCTCTATCCGCAAAGCTGGATTCACTTTACCATGCCAGTGTCTCTGATCCCTACTTCCACTTAAGCGCAAGCTTTGAGTCACTCCCAAACACCACCACGAGACATCAACATTCAAGACTGACCTGACGGTATTTCATGATCCGGAATAAGCGCTCGCTGGCTCGGCAAGTGTTGCGCTAAGCCCAAGCAGTCTGACACCCACTAATGTACACCACCCGTCCCCGTGCGCTCTCTCGATCGCGCAGAGAACCACTCAGTCAACAGGTTCCAGGGATGGGACAGTCACCACACCCTCAGGTCCGACGAGATCGACTTATTCCTTGACATGGGCAACATGGTCGCATCTCGAGAAGCCTCATGATCCTTGCCCCACATCATCCGACTCAAATCTGGCAGCGTCATCAGTCCTGCTCCCCCACCATCGTCACGACTCTTTAGTGTTTTCGCCCCTTGGACGCGTCGCGGTACTATCGCCAAGACTCAAACGTTTGGATTCCTGTTATCCTCAGAACTCGAGTGCACTGGCCGGTGGAAAGTCTCCGGAGCCGTGGCATTGCCCCGCCTGCGTCAAGGGTCCAGTTCGGTATTCCTTGCTGCAGAGACCCTGAGGACGATCTCTGAACGACGCTACGTTTTGGTTCCTGCAAAAGTCCATATGTCTGTCATTCGCAATACAAGGGTTCGTTTGTGTTAAGTGTTTAGGGTCCGAAGGAACCGAGATCGTTGCGACCATGCTTTACCTCGCCATCTGATGTTACTTGGGAACACGATATGACACCGTTCTTATGAATCACTACAAAGCATCCTAATGTTACCAACTCTGACATTCTAGACCGGCTGACAGCGTCTTTGAGGGCCTACGATTGCACCAACTATGTGTTCAGTCATCTAACGTTAGTCTAGCGCTCAGAGCCTCTTGCTGACAAGCTCACAAGAAAGACATCCGCAACCCAATAGTATACCTTGCTACACGTCCACCATAGGCACGATAGCACAGATGACCTTCTGCCTGGTGCATGTCTCGGTTTGGATCCAGGATCGCAAAACAGGATTTAGCCTTGGCGGGCGTACGGTCTCGTATTAGCACCAGCGAATGGAACGGGCCGGCAAGGTAAGTCGAGGGGAGTTAAGTTGAGTCAAAGGGCCCTCAGCGGAGAGACGGGACGCGTGACGAGCCGCATCTCCCCACCGTGGAGGAGACGTTGTCTTTATCTGTGGCGAAGGTTGGGGAATGCTTGGAAGAACGTGGTGTCGCAGTTGCTCAAACTTTGTGGCTGGTGCTGTTGATCAAGTTGGAGAAGGGTGCAAGTTTGCCAGCCAGCCATTGGCATTCTAGAACCGCTAGGTGCAAAGCGACGGAATGTGGTGTGGCGTTTTACTTCTTCTTACTTATGCATTGAAGGACAAAGGCGGTCTACTTCTCCGTTTCGGTGTACTTCATGGACCTGAATCTTCTGCTCTCCAGTATTATGAGACAAGCAGTCTCAGGTGGAGGATGAAGGTAGGTCTTGAGTGACACTCGGTTACTGCGAGTGAGTTTCTTGTGCCGGCGTAGGGGTGGAGAGGCTGTGCCAATATATTCGGAGGACTTTTGATACGATTGAACCCACAAGTATGGTCATGAGTTGGTGTCTCGAGAAGGAAGATATCGCAGAGGGGAAGATGATGTTCCTTGATGTCGTCAGCGTCTTTGGGCTCGGAAGGGGCGGGATGTTAAGGTGAGTGTGGAAGAGCAGTCTGAATAGGGACACCAGCCGTGGGAGTCTATGCACCAAACACGCCGTCAGGTTTTACGATTTGAACATGTTCAAGAGCCAGTACAGAGAAATCTGAATACTGATCCCAAGATTGCAGGCTTAGGGGTCTCAGTGAATGGGATGAAGCGGTGAAAGACGTCATGCCCAATATTTTGTCCACTGGAAGCTTGTACTGGGCACTCGCCAGATCTTAGCCCTGCCTTACTTATCAGAACCTTGCTCCAATCGTCCATCACCTGCTATGCACATAGCAGCGCGTGTTGTGTCCATCGGACTAGATCCACCTAGGTTCATTGGGATGGTCGTCAAAGGGCGAACGCTACTTGACGTGCTGCGTAAAGATCAGAAGAGATTTGATTGCTTTAATACAGCAGAAAGGCCCAGAGTCAGAATATTACTCCTTTTCGATGTGAATGCGCGGAACGGTAACGCATCCACCATGTCGGATCGTAAGGCTGGTGTTGAGGCTTCAAATTGAGACTCGTTTCTATACAACGTTAGATACCATGGGGAGAAATAAATAAGAAAGGATTATTATAGCTTGCGGGCATCGCGTTTAAGAAAGATAGTTAGGTATCTAGAGATTGTGCATTTATTGCTGACAGAGAAGTGCCTCTTCAATGGTGGACTGTTATTGCTCACTACGATAGAGCTTCGTCGCGGTGCGGCTACTACCATGGTTAAACCTGCACGGATATTGTAACATTGTTTGAAAGAAAGCCACTCATGCTCTCTCTATATATAAATGCCTGTAATATCAGGTAGCCAATTAGTCGTATTTTAAAAGATATATGTCTGTTCCTTGGCACCAAGCAATATTGACAATCGGGGCGCATTCAGGTCGAGGTGTGCGAGAAGGAGGAAGTATAATGAGCACGATGACTCGATCTAACAAGTTAAAAAGATGACTCCTCTTAGTGTTCTCTTTCGTCAATCTTGGAGTTGTTATATAACTATACAGATAATACGCCTCCATTTCTCTCATGGCTGTTATCACGACCATCTAATCGCAGCGATAACGGGTTCCACCATGTAAGTTCCTTCCTTCCCAAAGAGGAAATCCTCAAAATGACTCATTCTGGCTCATCCTGTATCAAGACGATTGACCCCACATCACCCCACATCCCCTTGGTTTGTCCGGGGTCTTCACAGTATTTGTGTATTCGTGATGCACTGGGCTTTATCACGACTTGTCAGAATGATCCATTATTGCTCATTAGAGGCACTGATGGCAATTGTGTGAATGTCTTGATATTGAGAAGCTGGGACAGAATTTGGAGTGAGGCCGGATGAGCCGGAGCATGAGGAGATACTGGCAGAGACGGGTATAAATAGGCGTGTAGAAGGTCGAGTGATTGCTATAGTTATGGTGCAAAGCCATCGAAGCAATGGCAAGTTCAATATCACACTTGTCTCCATCTCTATATACACAAAGATGAATTGGGGTTTTAAGACATCATCGTTGAGTTATAAGTTGCAAAGCGGGCAATTATCTCAACATACACGGCAGGAAAGTTCACTCAAGTAGTCCATCAGTTGACAAAAACAAGTAGATTACTTTCATTCATACATAGGAAATACGCCTCGCTAAGTCAAATAAAAATCCAGAAGTCTTTCCAATACCCCGAACCACCATAAAATAACAATAGTGCCGAACCCTTGGGTAAGTTTCCGTGATATCTCGTCCATCTTATTTCTTTGCGAGCATCTCTCTCAGAGCACCCACCTCAGCCTCTCTCCTGGCGAGCTGAAGTCTCATGTCATCCCGTTCATCTTTCATGGCAGCCAGAGCATCCTCGAGCTCGGTGATGCGGTCGAGGCGCTTCTGGCGGTACTTGCGGGCCGCGAGTGTGTTGCGCTGGCGCTTGAGGGCCACGTTGGAGTCCTCGTCTTCGGGCGAGGACTTGCGCTTGCGGGAGGAGCCTGAGGATGAAGATGGCGAGGGGTGCAGGGAGAAGGTGGATGTTCCGGGGATTGATGAGGAGGGGGTTTTGTTGGTGGGGTGAGGGGTGCTGGATGTAGATTGCTGCTCGAGGGGTGAAGAGTTGACAGGGAGAGGCTGCTCCTGAGCGAGGAAGCCGTCTCCCATGTCGAGCGTCTGCTGTGCATCCAGAGTAACGTTCAGATCAGGAATCATGATGTTATCAAACAGTCCATCTGCCAAGTTCGTCTGAAGGGTGTTGCCAAAATCCCACGTCGCATCATCAAGGCCCTGAAAAACCGCTTGGGTGTCGAAGTCACAGGGAAGAGGGAGAATATCCAAGAAGGGGGAAACGTCGCCAAAGAGCCCAAAGTCACTGCTGTTATCGCTGGATGGCGCCGGGGCACTGAGGAGACTATCTGGCCTGGGCCATTGCAGGCTGTCGGACGCAGTTTGCTGCTGTTGCGCACGCTGCTGCCATTGATTCAAGTTAGGGAGGCGACGGCCTGCCCTACGTTTGCAGAGAGGCCGGGTAGGCTAAAGAGAGAAGAGAAAGAGGGACGGACGGTAGGTGAGTCCGTTTTCGGGGTTGGTGAGGAGGGAAAAAGAGAACGAGGTTGAGGACTGAGGTTGGGCTTGGTTTTATATTGGAGGGGTGTGCTGTACAGTGTGTTGGATTTGGGGTGGATACGGCGCTAGGGGGCGCTTTGTCTTACAGTGTTTATTGCCATGGCCTGCATGGACCCGTGGGCCCGAGGCATGAATTCGGATTACCCTTTTTGTTACTGGTGATTTTATCAGTTTAAGATCAATTGGATGGGGGTCTGGGCTGTGTGTTCAATTGTGACTCAGAGAAGTCTGGCGAGTTGCTGTAAAAGGTCAATACTAGATGGATGTCTCGAGAAACTGTGAGGAATAAACGTCAAGGCACCACCGTCAAGCAAACGAATTTGACATTCATAGTTTTCGATACAGTCAATACGAATTGGTTAGATAATGTGCTACATTTGAAATCAGTCAGCTGAGCAATCTTAAGGTCCCAATTGGCAGAACTGGTTTGATAAAGATTGATCAAAGCCTTGCAGGGCGATGAAGTTGTCGGGTTTTTGCGCGGGTCCTCGGACCCGACGCCAAATACACGGGGAAAAGCCTGGAATGTGTAGGCAATTCTCGGATCCGATTGTTCTACACGGACTTTTACAACATACGATTCGTCTATCTAGGAGCTTTGGGAACTGAGACTACATTAATTGGTATTACGGACAGTCACGAGGTGTACTGTAGATAGAAAAAGCTGCAGATGAACATTGACTCACGGCATATATTGCATTGCACCGTTCAATGACTAGGTACATATCAATATCTACAGAAACACGACATTGACTGGTCCCGGGTAAGTGCTTTCGCCCCGACATGGTATCTTGATATGATCTCTAGTTCTCTACAACATTAAGATAATGCTGTCCCCATATATTAATTCTAGAAGCGTGATAGAGGGGTAGAATACCGCAAGATAAACCATGCATGTCCTGATGGTTGAGGCAATTAACACAGCTTACTATCAATCTGACTCCTCGCCAGACTGAAAACACAGCCTGCGCCCTTAACGACTATGCTGGTAAAAGGCTCGCCACGAGTGGTAACAGACCGCTTATACGGCACGCTGTAGACCACTGAACATGTCATGATTGTGATTTCATCGTCAATTGCGCGCCCTTGGTCGACCTTCCTGTTTGACGACGATATCCTCAGCAGAACTTCGTCCGACAAGTGGGGTATTTAAACAGTTACTCATCCCAGCCAAATAAGACAAAATACCTTGATTCATCTTCAACAACTCACGCCAACTGCAACTCACATTGACTGATCAACAAACCGAGCCTCTCAAGATGTCTAGCAACTTCCACTTCCGCATCGCGACCACAGATGATGCACCCCGTATTCAAGACCTCATCCATGCTGCATTCCGCTTCACTGACGCCAGCATCGACTGGATCGGCTCCCCGGAGCTCGCAAAAACCTTTGACCTCCCCATTGAAGTGATCCTGAACAGAATCACCGCCCCGGACAATGTCTTCCTCGTCGCCAGCAACACCCCAGACGGCCCCATAATCGGCTGTGTCAACGTCTTCAAGAAGACCCCCGACTTTGGCCGTCTGGCTTTCCTGGCTATTGATCCCACTCTCCAGCGCTCTGGCTTGGGAAAGAAGATGGTTGTGGTTGGGGAGGAGCATCTCACGCGGGAGTTTGGTGTTGAGAAGATTGGGTTGAATGCGCTGCAGACGCGAAAGGGGCTTCTGAACTGGTATGAGAAGCAAGGTTATGTTAGGACGGGTGAGGTTACTGAGTTGCCTATTGATAGAGCTAGGCCTGGGGCTCAAGAGGAGATGGTTTTTGTGGAGATGGAGAAGGGTTTTGCTTAGTCAAAGTCCTGTGAGAGGATGGTTTGGTGCAATTGAGAAGATGATAGTATCGATGGAGGTCAGAGTGACAAAGGTAAGTTCCTTTGAGAATGTGGTGTTGAGAAGCTAACATTAGAGTGCAGTGAGCCCTTACTTAGACAGTTTGTTTATCTATTCGAATACATCATATCTTGAGTTGTGGGAAGTCTTCCGATTTGCACCAGATGGCCTCTACAATACCTATCTATAACTACGTTAGCTTGATGAACCCAGGAACATTGTACCAAGGAACGCAACATCGATGTAATTCTCTTACCTCTCGCGTGAACTATGGCGCGAAATTCTGGGGCGAATATAGTAGATCTTACTGAGTAAGTCCGGCACGGATGGTATGGATTGCTATAGGGTACAATATGGATCCGGACTCATTCTGCCAGACGACTCAAAATAAAGGCATAACATCTGAATTACATGGCTTGCATTCTAGGGGTTGCTGGAAGAATTTAAAATCACACAGGCTCTGCTTTTGTTGCGCTTACAGCTAGCTACGCACGCTAGGTACTATAGTTCAGAGACACAAAGGGACATGTCGCTTCGAAGCTTTCTTACCGTATGAGACATGGTTCAAAACCTTTGAATCATGCAGCAGATGATAATCACCGGGAAGCTACATGAATCGTCATCGGCGTCATTTTCTAGGACCCGACTGTTTCCAGTCTCATTGACACGCTCCCTTCAACTTCCCTCAAATTCCCGTGATCTTCCAGCGCAATACCATTGTTAGATCCAAGCAAAAACTCAGCCCTTAATTGAAACGACGACCCAGTTGTCTTGGCAATGCTCTTATGGAACAAACAGTCCATAGTCTACGTTGTACAGACGTAGTGATCTTCCAACGGTCTTCGTAGCACACTGAGCCACGTCACAAACGTCTTCAAATTAAGGTGCCAAGAGCTGTTGTGTGCTCCTCGTTACGCAACTCGTTTACTGCGGTGTCGCGCCCAGAATTTGACTCTATTCATCCATCGTCAAACGAAACGAGCCGCATTCACCACGTTGCGCAAGGCTCAAACGCGATAGGGCTTAAAGTAGCCCATCGCCAAGAAATAAATATTAAGAAAAGGACAATAAAGATAGAAGCAGAGGAGAAACGCGTGGCTAATGAGGCTGTGATCTCGTCTTGGCAGCTGAAAGCCTGCGTGTCGATAGCTTCAAGCAAATCATGACGTGGGTAATAATCCCGCAGATGGTTGTTCCCAGAGAGGAAAGACCTCACGCGACACTCGATTTCTACAACGTCGGGGTCGATCAAGCATAAATTCCCTAGAGCTGGGTTAGCTGGGGAAGTGGAGGCGTTGCGCGGCCCTGAACAGCCACTGGCGATCAATATTCTTTTCTTTCTATCGATGATCTTTCCTGGAAGCATGGGAGTATTCTTTCAAGGATTCTTTTTATCTCTTTGTTTCATCCGTTAACTGCCGAAGCCGGGGGGAAATATGTCACTTGGGGGGTTAGGGACAAAAACCTGGTTCTGATGAAAGAGGCGCAGGTTGTGTTACGCGAGGATTAAGCTCAGAGTGCAGCTCGGGAGATTATAAGCATAATCAGCCAAGGTGTGCCCTAATGTTTAATCTTATGCTTAATGCTATCTTACACTACAACGCCCAAGTCAAGACAAGTACATAAAAAAACATTGGCATTTGGGCTTCTCCGTACTTGACCACAAAAGAATTCCCCAGATTAGAAGCTTCCTTCAATGGAATCCCAGCCCAATGCTTGTTCTGCTACGCTTTAGACACCATGACGCTTCGCCAAGACTTCCACAGCGGAGCAGTCGCTGTGAAGCCGCGAGTCGTGCAGACGATCAATTGGACGGGGAAGTTGTTGGGCAGATTTGTGCTTGGCGGTATTACGAGTGCCGTGGCTTGGAAGAAGCTTGAAAAGCAAAAAATGAACAAGGGACAAGGGTGAGGCTTTGGTTCTTGCATAGAGATCGTCGGGTGGGAAGTGATATACAACGAGAATGCCAAGAAAGTTAAAGGTAAGGTATGAAACGTGAACTGGGAAGAGGAAAGTTGAGGCTATCTATAAATATTTGGGTTCGCCCTTCAATTCGTTCTCGTATCATCATCAATCCCAATAACAGCCTCAATCAACAGCTTCAATCAACAACTTCAACCAACACATACAACCCAATTACTACTACCTTCTACACCTCCGACCTTCAAGATGTACACTTCCACCATCGCCCTCGCCATTGCTCCCCTTCTCTACCTCGCCCGCGCCGACGTCAGTCTCGACCGCGACGACATCCCGCGCGAATGCGACACCATCTGCGATCCTATCGTCCAGCTGACGCGAACATGCGACACTGACCTCCGCGGAGACCGGGACCGCGAAGAGGACCGTCTCGAGGTCCAGTGTGTTTGCACCAACGACTCTTTCAACGTTGGTCGCATCGCTGCGCTTTGCGCCGACTGTATTCACCAGAACGCACCCCGGGACAGAGATGATGATGACGATGATGATGATATTCGTGATGAGACTGAGAGTAAGTTTACATCCACACCTGGTGTGAATTGTTCTGACATTTTGTAGACATTGATGATATTCTGTTCACTTGTGGTTTCTCGTCTACTACATACGTCGCATCTGCCGCTTCGGCAGCTGTCTCTGGTGTCTCGGTCGATGCTAGCCGTCCCACAGATGCTTCGCAGTTGACAACCACCATTGCCGGTGGCACCAGAACTCGTGATTCTAATGAGCCTACCAGCACCAATGGAAACGGAGGTAGTGGCGGTAACAGCAACAACAACAACAACGATGACAATGCCTCGGCTACCAACGACGCTTCCAGCCCTGATGAGACCAATGCTGCTGCTGCTATGGCGCCCGTTGGAGTCCTGGGTGCTGTCGTTGGTGCTGCCATGCTCCTTGCTTAAATCGTTGAAATGATTTGGCGAGAATGGAGAACTCAGGATTTGATAAGGGACTGGGGTTTGTGTCTTGTATTTACGAGATGTGCATGGGAGTTTGGCTATATATATGCTTAATGTGATGACGCTATCTATCAAATGACCCGTAACTACCGTTCAAACAATTTTTCTTTCAAGTAATGCAATTTATATGTGGACTCTATCAGACCTCATCAGGGAATCGAATCTCTCTTCTTGGTGGTGTACTATCACCAGCCTGTTGAGCATGAATAGGCAACTCTGGACGGAGGCTTCGGCCACCAGTGATAACAATTGGGCCTCTGGCTGGAGGAGTGTTCTTCCTGTCACCACCAGGTAGAAACTTCCCAATTATTGGGATGCTTCGTCGGCCGCTTGTGATTTGGCCCTCTGTGCTCAGACTCTCGCTGACTACACGGCTCAGTGTTCTTGGGGCATGGAATCCGAGTTTTCCAACCGGGATACTCAGACCATGAACGATCTATGTAATGATTAGCACAAAAATGGGTTGCGTTGAATGGCTTATACTTACAATGCTGCAAACTGTGAGGAACCAAATTACAACGCGCGTCAACTCACTAAATTCCTTGACATCGCTGCGCGGGTTACCCTCTTCGTCGCTGAGATGCTCCTCAATGAACTCAAGAGTGATGAATAGGTAGAAGATGGCCGAGACACCAATGGGTCCAAAGAAGCCGACAAACACAGCCTGCTTGACCTCTTCAATCTGGTGAATCCACTTATGCATCCCAAACACCCACGGCAATCTCCTCAGGAGGAGCACAAGGATGCCCAGGGCGACGAGATGCGGCAGAGAGATGACCGAGTTATCGTGGAACTCTCTCCAGGGGATAAAAGCTCCGTACCACAGGAAGATGGTCACATTGAGAAGCATGTCGATAGTCGGCTGCAGTGAATCATCCTTGGTCTCAAGCCGGAACCAATCATCCCATGTGAAGGTGTTGCCAGCAATGAAGCAAGCGAGCACATCGTCAGTACCAACCATACCGCAGGTTCCCAGGACGAACAAAGCCAGGGCAATAGCAAAAACGAGAAAACTCTCACGATCGACATAGTTGTGCTTTTCGGCATAGTGAAGCAATTCTTTGCCAATCCATCCTACCACAGCGCCGTATATAACGCTGAGCAGGATGGTGTAACCCCAGGTAAGCCCAAACCACAGACCCATCGCATCACCAGCTCCGCCAGACGTGGCTCCAGCGCCCGTGAACTTGATAAGATAGAGCGCAAGGAAGAGAAACGGATAGCCCAGGCCATCGTTGGCGCCTGACTCTGCGGTGATGAGGTACTGCAGGTCTTGCGGAATGTTGTGGTCTGCGAATTTTCCCTTGACGATCACTGCGCTGAGAACAGGGTCCGTGGGCGTCACGCATGCTCCGATGGCGAGCGCGTGGAGGAAGGGCGGTTGTCCACCGAGCGCCCACACGAGAAGACTGGTAGTAAGCCACATGCAAGTCATGCCCGGGCCGAGCAAAAGACTAATGGATTTCCATTCTCTAACGAGGTATTTGCTCGGGAGCTGCACGCCCGCGAGAACAAGCTGAACACCGAGGACTAGGCGAGAAAAGTTGAGCGTGATGGCGTTGAGATCAGCCTCACAGTCGTCGCGCGAGAGCGTGTCACACTGAGCGTAGTCCCTCGGGCGAATAAAGTCAGCCCCATGCGGTCCAAAAGCAACGCCTGCCAAGAGCGAAATGACTATAAAGGGTTGTTTTAGTTTCAATGCCAAGTGCCAAGAGACAATTTGTGCCAGGGTTTTTTGTACCAAGTACTTACGCGCTTCAGAGAGGTAGTAGTTTTCCTTGAGTAGATACGAGACCAGACCAAAGATGGAGACAAAACCGCCGAGAAAAGCGACGACGATGTTGAAATTCGTCGTCTGCAGAGGGATTGCCCAGATATTATGAGCCATTTTGGGAGAATGAAAGGAATGTAAGGAATACAGTCGTGATGGCCGGCTATGTCATACTTGAAATTTTAGTCGAGTTTTGTGGTGGTTTCTACACCAATAAGGTGACAACGTCATATATGGGACTTATCCATTCTCGGATGTGAGATAAGAAGCCATTCCTGTAGGAGTATTATACAATATATAGCAGCACTTTATGGAGTTGATTCACAGAAACACCGGCAATTGATTAGACACCAATTTGCTATGCTTTAACCACGAGCATAGCGACGTCTCGTTCAAGGCCTCAATTGTATACTCGACCAATGTAACAAAGGGCGCATCTAAGGTTCCACCTTGTACTTCAACGATCATGATATATATTGAATGAACGGTGTTTTATCGAACCACAGGGCGGATTGAACTCGGAAGCCGAAAATATGAGATGTGTTGAAGATGGTGTTACCCCAGATCGATAGGGTTTGTTATTGAGATGCGCCGTGTATAAGTAGGGATATCTGGTGCGATTTTTGCAGACGAACACAGTTGACTACCTACATTATTCAAGTTTCTATCTACCTGAATACTATCTGGCATTTCAAGCTACTTTCAATATGTCGACTTTAACCTTGCAGGGGCTGAGTCTGTCCTTGGTCGTAATATCGGCACTCCTTTTGGGCGCTAATCTGCTCTACCGTGGATACAAAACTCGCCGGTTCTATCGCAACTTAGTAAAAACACCAAGACTCTTCTAAACCGGGCCAACTAACACAATAATAGCCAGGCCCTCCTCATAGCTGGCTCTTCGGCCACCTCAAAGTCATGCGCGAGATAGTAGCGTTAATGCCATCGAACTGCCATCCTCAACTCTACTACACCGAGATAACTCATCGTTATAACATTCAGGGCATTTTCTATCTCGATCTCTGGCCTATTGGTCCCGGAACGGTAGTCATAACAGACCCGAAACTCATCGAGCTAGCTCCTATGCCCAAACCATTGCCTGTACATCCTCAGACGGATGTATTTATGTCACTTATGGTTGGGAAGGGTTGTATCGCAGCGCTGAGTGGTACTCTGTGGAAGAGGATGTACAATGCAATGGTTCCTGCTTTCTCACCGACCCACGTCCGTAACCTTACCGGTGTAATGATTGACGAAGCCGTGGTGTTTAGATTGCAGCTGGAAAAGCTTTCTGTCACCGGAGAAATATTTTCCATGGAAGAGGTAGTGTCCAAAGTGGCGTTCGATATCGTTGCCCGTGTTATCTTCAATGTTCCTCTACATGCTCAGACAACTGGGAGTCAAGACCATGCAGATCTGAGGGGACTAGTAAACCTTGCTCGACAAGAAACCGACATCCGCGTCGCATACAATCCCATTATCCAGATCCCCCGACGGTGGAGGAGACGCCAAGTTGTCAAGAGGCTAGAATCATCTCTCCTTCACACACTTTACAGCCGACTTGAGCTTTTGCTTAGTCAAGGTGTTGTTCCGTCGAGACAGAATCCGACTAGTATTCTCGATCTTATACTCAGGGAGTACGTTGAAGATTCGATCAAAAAAGGGGACAAGGGTCATGGCGGGCCTGTGAAGCTTTCCAAAGCTGACGAGGCTTTACTCCTTAGCAAGTAGGTGTTTTGTTTACCCCCGCGATGTATCAGTGACTGACCCGGGCAAATAATAGCCTTAGGATCTTACTTCTAGGAGGTCATAATACCTCAACAAATACTCTCAGTGTAAGCGTAACAAGAAGGGTCCCCGTATGGCTTCCGCGTGGCTTATAAGTACTGCAGCATTTATTCATGCTTCTTAGCAAAGCACCCAACGTTGTGGAGAAGATGCATCAAGAACATGTTGAAGTACTTGGAACCCATCCCCAAACGACGCTCCGGACCAATCCAGAGATTCTCCATAAGCTACCTTATACAGAAGCCGTCATAAAGGAGTCTTTGAGGTTCTTCCCTCCAGGTTCCAGTCTTCACCAAGGCCCTCCCGGTGCAACAGTGTATCACAACGGTCAACACCTCCCCATCGACAACGACCTCATCGTAACAACAAATGGCCACGGCATACACCATAACCCCAGCATATATCCCAATCCCACAGCCTTCCGACCAGAGAGATGGCTTGGCCCGGACAAAGTGTCGTTGGGACCAGGGTACTTTCGACCGTTTGGAGGGGATGGGCGGTCCTGTCCCGGACAGGGCATGGGGATGAATATGCTTAAGGTTATCGTGTTGATGACAGTGGGAGATTATACGTTTGAGTGTGCTGGGTTGAAGCCGAATTCGAAGCCGAGGACTTTACATACGGATCTTGATATGACGTTTGGGGATATTGCGTTTCAGCAGTTGGGGTTGGAAGGTAGACCGAGGGATGGGATGATGATGACTGTTAGGAAGAGGATGTAAGTTTGCCAAAAGGTTACAGGTTTCAAGGGCCATGCTCGTAGGTATAAAGTAATAATATCCGAGAGAACAGAAGGGTGCCTCGCTTCATACAGGCAACGCTGGTAATAGGACTCATTCACAGCCTGATTTGAGAACCCAAGCCACCGCCTCTGCATCGTCTCTTCGGTGCTACCCCATGGCTGGCACACATCTATGATAATGAGGCTCGACCTCCCAACTCCCTTCTAGTGTATTTCTATACCAAGTCGTTATTTGGCATTTCCGCCTTTATCCTGCGACATTGTTGATCTTTGTGCCTCTAGCATGACTTGCAAGGACGTCGGCCCCGCGAACTCAGATATCGCGGGCTTGGGAGTAAGCGCCTGATAAAAACGATCTTAACTGGACATGATAGCACTGATTGTTTTGGTTACTTAGATCATCATTCCATTTGCTTTCCAGGCAGGACTTTCCCTCGTCCTAACTCTATGGTCCCTATCGTTGTGGGAATTAGCGCCCTCATCACAGGATGTGTGCTCTGCTTGCAAGAAAAGGTCCATAGACAAAGTTCTTGCAACTATCAGTGATTTGCAAATAATAAATGGTCAGTATCGAGTATCGCCGTGCACGTTCGGGCAAGTTGATTATTAACCCTACATAGCGTTAGCGATTTTGATAGCCGCTCTGATCCAGCACCAGTCCATGAGTGTTTACCACTTTCGTATAGTATATGACACAGCCAGCCTCACAGGGTAAGTAATTAATATCAGGCACTTTTAAGCTTATAATGAGAAACTAGTCTATCAAGCTGTGTAAATCTCAGCAGTATCTCTGATTCGAAAGACGAAATAAAATATATTCGGGTAATACCTTTGGCTCTGTTCGCTGTTTCTTACATGTCCTTCTCTGTAATGTTCGGTATTCAACTTTGCATGTGGGACGAAGACCTACCTGACCACTGCTATAACACCGGGCTGTTGCCCCTGAATTACTACATCTTCCCAAGCGCTACTTGTATATGGGCATTTGGTACCCTACTCGGTTGCTACAGTATCAACATGCCTTCTCCTTTCGACTATCTTTGTAACTAGCCATATTACTCCCATAGTGGCTCGTGCCATTGCTGGGGACCGGGCTTCCTTATTCCTCGTGAGACCGGAAGTTTGTGTATGGGCTATTGTCCCGCTGGCTATGATACTCTATCCTCTACACTTGTACATGGTTATTGCCCTCAGAGTCGAAAACGAGGGTCTTCTGGGGGGGGATTCTGAGAATGCATGGGGCTTTGGACAAATAGTCTCACTTATTCTCTGCGCTGCAGCGTTGCTAGAATGTGTCAAAGGAGCCTTCGGTAAGACTGAAATTTTTACCAAAGCATACTTGCTAATCATCAACACTCTCCAGAGTATCGACAGAGTGCCCAGCTTCGAAGAAACCTTGAAGGCACAGAGAATGTTCAGGGTGGAGAGTATCAGGATACAAGGGTCACAAGAAGAAAGAATAGCTAGAGTTAGACAACAACAGTCTTGTCAAGACTGAAATCGCATAGTATTAAATAGGCCATTAAATAGAACATAGCCTGAGAGAAATCAATCATTTTAAGCTTGTTCAAACGCTTTCTAACTCTATGTCATAACTTTTCATCCTGGCGTTGAAGCCACAAGATATCCTCAATTACCTCCCAGAGAGGCGCTTCTCCAAGTATCGGAAAGGTATATAAAACACCGAACTCATAACAAACGCAATCTCAAAGCCAATATCACCTGTGGTCTTGGCAATGGGGCCCGTCCACCAGGCCTGCGCCATGGAGGGCACAACAAGCGCGTAGCAGATGATGCCCGCGGCGATGGCAGCAATACCCAGGGGTAGCTCGGAGGCAACGTTCCAGATAGCATGGTCATATGAATCGTAGCGACCTCGGCGGAAGACGAGGTGTTCGACGGAGACGATTCCGATGAAGGAGGCGGACCAGTAACCGATAAGGGCGACAAAGTTCTCGAGGTTGACGAAGAAATCGCGCTGGGCTCGGAGGGCAGTGGGGATGACGATAACGGTGACGACAACGGCGAAAGCGTATCGAGGAATCTTGATAAGACCAGGAATAAGAGTCTGGAAGTTGAGAGTGATGGCGTACATTGTACCGCCTGTGTTGCCTAACAGAGTGAGAGAAAGGATCACAACGACGAATTTGCCAAAACCACCTGCGCTTGAGAGCATAGCTGCGAGAACACCACCAACGGCAGTTCTATCATAAGCCTCCGACCACTCAGGAACATTTGGTAGAGCTCCAGCGATAGCCGCTCCGAGAGTCATGAGAAGAATTGTAGGGGTGACAAGGCCAAGGTAACTATACGCAAAGACTCTCCACGATGGAACCTTGGGATCAAAGTACGTGGTGAGATCACTCGCAATAGCTGCCCAGGGGATCATGTAACTCGCGACGATCATACCAAAGCTAAGAACCGCCGCTGCTGTTGCAGGCGCCGCGGGGGCAGCCTGCTTGGAGAGCTGAGAACCGCCGCAGCCTGTTGCGATGGTGATGGCGATGATGGCGGGGATGAAAGCGTAGGTCTCGTAGTAATGCAGGACCTTGAAGCCGCAGAAGGAGATGAAGAGTGAGAGGATGCCGATAATCACGATGCCGACATCGGGACTCAAGTGGCCGTTTGATACCGCGGAGAGACATTGACCACCGACGACGAAGATGATTACCATGAAACCAGTAAGTGTGGCGAGGTTAAGCAGTACCGGGATTGAGACAAGATAGCGACTGTAATAAGTTAGTATAAACCATGAGGTTTCGGTTGAAGATATCTTACCCAAAGCTATACCGGGCCTGAATCATCTGCCTCATTCCCGTCTTCGGTCCAAAAGTAGCAAGATACGCCGGTCCGATTGTCGAAAATAGACAAAAGAAGAGAATGATGAGCGCAGAATCCCTCAAACTCAAGCCATAAACCAAAGGACCCAGCATGCCAAAAGTGATACTACATCCCCCTCATCAGCATTATTCCACTTGTTGGTGTTAATTTACTCACCCGAGGATATTAGAGTTGATAGACGCCCAGATGGTGAAAATATTGTAGAACCGTGTCACAGTGCGCTCTTCAACGGGAATCGGCTGGATACCCTTCTCCTCTACTCTTCCCATCCGCAGAGCTTTGTGGAAAAGAGCTGCTGCCTTGAGACTCTCTGTGTCGCTGTGATCATCGTGCTCAACGGCCTGAGGCGGCATGGTATCTGTTGCTGGAGCCATTGCTGAAAGCAACTAAAAACACCAAAACTGAGAGAGAAATTACCAATAGAACGACACTTTAGTATGAAGGAGAGTAGGTGTGAGTGAGTCTTATAGAAAGACTCATACCATGAAGAGTCAGCGGACAAATCGTCAAACTGATCGGTCGCCCCGGTCCCGGTCCCGGTGGTCGGTTCCGCCTTTTTTTTTTCTTCTATCTCCTCACTAGCTTTTTTATCAACCAACAGGAATTCAATCATTCGCCAATCGCAGCTGGATTTAGTGTGGCAGCTAACGCCTGTCTGCGGGATAAATATCGCCCCTGGGTCCTTTTTTTATTTTGCCTCGGATAGGTCTATGTAGACTATGTAAGAGAAATGCCTGATATTGCCGGCTCTAGCCTTGCTGTGTAGGGTATTCTTGTTATATATTATATTGTACGTTCGCGCAAGATAAGAAACATGGTCGTTATTGGCGATGGAGTGAATGTCCAGATAATATCCACATCTTGTCGCTATCGAATGTTCGACGCATGTTCTGCGCCCTTCTTACAGGCTGTCTATCATCCATCAAAAAGCACGGTCTCAGTGGCGGAAAAGCCTAAACTGGCTCTCCGCACCAGCTTCGATTGCGTTCGCCTCTTGACCTGCAGCGCCAAGAAGGGTCTCGACCTCCACCCACGAGTAGTTCCCATGTTTGTACAAGCTCAAGTTATCTCGTGGTCTGAAAGTCTGGTTATGCCCCAATGTGGTATAAAAAAAAGAAGCCTCATTGATTCTAGCTCTGGCTCTGGCTCTGGCTCTGGCTCTTCTTGCCTCGGAAGAATCCTCCGACGGCACCCATCAATCCTCCAAGACCCTTCTCGTGACTATCCTTCACTAAACCCCCTCTGATCCATCCCGGTAGTTTGCCCCGGATCCTCTCCGTGCCATACCGTCGATCTACAAGCACTATCGCCGCGTAGTCGCCCCGGTGCCGAATTGCACGGCCGATGCTCTGGTTAACGGCCCGCATGCATGCATTTTCGTAAAAGTCCCGTGCCGTCTGCTTGGCTTTACTCACGGCCTCTTCCTTGGCGGTGCCTTGCTCTATGAGATTGTTCTGCGTTGTTGTTTCAATGTATTCGATCTTGGCTTTCCAGTCCGGCGATGCTATGTTAGGATAGGGTAAGCCGATGACAATTACGCAACGGCCGAGACGGTCGGAGAAGTTGATGCCTTCGGACATTTTGCCGCCGACTACGCTGAGGAGGAGAGCTCCTTTTCCATTGCTCTTGTCGCCCAGAATGGCGTCGGAGTACTCCTGCAGCACTTCGTCGCTTGATGCGCCTCTTGTTTCTTTAAACAGGGCCTTACGCATTCCCAATCGATCCCAGACTGACTGCGCACTTGCCCCTTGACTCTTCTGCCAGACTGCAACCACCTCGTCAAGATATCCGTAGCTAGGGAAGAAAATAACTACACCATCTGGAACAAGTGAGCAGAGGTTCAAAATGGCAAGGCCCAGCTGAGTTATCATCTCTGTATCGCCTCGCCTTTGAAAGCTAAACTCAAAGGGCGGCGCACCCGGCCGCGACGATGCCAGTGTCCAGACACAAAGATTCTCTGGTGGAATGACATGTCCACAGCTGAGAGTCGTGATTTTACCCGGTTCTAGTGACGGGAACAAATGGTCTTTATAGTCGTCAAAGGGCGACATTGTACCTCCAGCAAGTATAACTGCCCGCGCGCTTGATGCGATGGATGAAAATGCATGAGTTGGCGATAATAGTAGGTAAGAAAGCTGTATATCAGGGGCTGGTCCTTTGACCTTCTGGTAAAATATCCGACCCTCAGAGCTGAGATTCGTGAGGGCGATGAGAAATGATACCAGGCTATGAAGCACCGGCGTACTTGATCTAGGCGTCTTGTTGTTTGCATCCTCGCTTTCGACATGAGATATATAACTCTCAATCTTGAAGGCAAGCTTCGACTCTTGGATATACTGGATGAGTTCAAACATGTTGATCTGGTCGATACCTTTCGGCCTGGTCAAGTCGTTGGGATCCACGATGCCATGTTCTTGCTATCAAGATGTTAGCCGCTGTGTAAGTAGTGATAGAGTGAACTGACCTTGAACTTGAGCGCCCCATCCATCCATTCACTAAGTCCATCGATAACTCTCCCCACTCTCCCGACATTCACTCGGTTGACACCCTTCAGCTTCTTCCCAAACCTCTTCACGTATACACCTAACATCCCTCGTCCTCTTCGCAGATCACTTAGCTTGATCTCGGCCGCATGAACGTTCGCCACTGCATCCATGATATTATGCGCCTCGTCAACAATAACAACGCTGCCTTCCAGTTTAACACCAAGTGCATCTCTGGCACTTTTCTGTAGTAATAGAGGATACGGAAGAGTGATAATTTCGGCACCTGGAAGCGCAGTACGCGATGCGTAGTATGGACATACAGCAAGTGACTTGCCAAGTTGGTGAAGGTCTTCAATATCAGGCAGCGTAGCCAAAGCCGAGTCGCGGAACTGGTGGGTTTGCGAAAGAAGTTCTTCTTTGGGAACGAAAGGGCACTTTTGTCCTGTCTTTGGCTGTTGAAGCTCCGAGCAGCGATCGTTGATGGCTTGAACAGACCCAAGACGGGAAACTGAAGGGTTGATACATAGTCTCTGTCGTGAAGACAATGGTAACAATTTGACGGTTTCAGTCTTCGATTCTTCCTTCTTATCTAAAGACGACGGAAGCGAAGCCGGAAAAGAAGGGCGACGTAGTTCGGCGATGAATTGCGAAAGCTGAGAGTGTGTTCTTGACGTGTAATAGATCTACTGCTGTTACTACCAAGCATTCACAAGTCATCAATGTTCTGCGCACCTTTATGGGCTCTTCTACGAGGTCATCTTCCTCATCAAGCTTTTTGGCGCCACCTAAACCAATACTCGCAAGGACCTCCCGTGTCTCTTTGCTCAGTCCTGACAGTGCATCATGGGGGCCAGTGTCGCGATCATCAGGATCGTCAAGTAACCACTCCGCATCTTCATCTTCTACACGAGGTCTACTTGGAAGCGAGTCTTCCACACGGCGACGTTTACGAGCGCGCTCTTCTTGCGCTTTTTCCTTGAGACGAAGGGTTTCTAGCCGCTTCTCTCGTTCTTCCCAGCGACTAACGAGCTCTTCTCGCTTGCGACGGAGAAGTTGTTCAACAAGCCAAGACGGTTCATCTTTGTAAGCTTCAGCTGATTCTTGGAGTGAGGCCTCGAATTGATGTGATTTGTGGTTTCGGAGCCATGTTAATGAGGCGCAAATAAGGGAAAGCGATTTGCCCTGTTTTTAGGTCAGCGTGTCTCTTGCGTGTTACGGCAAACGATCATTGTACGACTTGAAGATCATCACCATGCACCAAAGCACTACGATAGCCTCGGAGATGCACTTACTGTACCAGTCGGGCTCTCTAATATGCCAACTTGTCCTTTTCCTGTCTCCAAGACATTGTAAACAGCCTTCATGAACTGCTCCTGAACATCATAAGGCGTGTACGGATGGTGAAAGTCTAGCTTCTCTAGGTCTCTCGTAACGTCATCCATATCAGTTTGCGTCATCTTCATCAACACATAAGACTCTATTGACTGTATCTCACCGCGTTGATGAGTCGCGTCTCAAGCTCCAGATTGCCAAAAACAGCCCGTTATTAGTGGGTCCTCACCGAGCTTCACCACGGTCAGGCCACAAGGTCACCTGACCGTTGAAAAAAAGACGAAATGGAAAAAGCCCCACCTTCGCACAGCCATTTTTGTTAGGGTTGCTCTGCCCTCGTCTAAGAATCTCGAAGGTGCTAGGTTTTGCAGAACATCACCAGCCCATTTCTCAGCTTTTCGACTGTGAACCCCGAAAAGTCGACAACCACCCACAGCCGTCGCCATGCCTACCCGTTTGTCGAAGACCCGCAAGCAGTATGTCCTCATCCCCCTCGCCGTCGACGAGGTTGGTCGTTGAGAGAGACCGCGTCCGTTTCTGCTTTCCTCTTCGTGGGAAAGCAGGAATAGACCGCTGGAGCTCACAATAATCGCCCTTTGTCGGCGGCTGCACGAAATACGACAACACCGGTCGAATTACAAACATATACGAAAGAACTTGTGATGGACTGACTTTGTGAATCAGCCGCGGCCACGTTTCCGCCGGTAAGGGACGTGTCGGAAAGCACCGCAAGCATCCCGGTGGTCGTGGTCTTGCCGGTGGTCAGCACCACCACCGTACCAACATGGACAAGGTTCGACAGCCCGACGATGAGAAACGAAAAAAGAAGGACGAGAATTGGCTGACTCTGAGAACAGTACCATCCCGGTTACTTCGGTAAGGTTGGTATGCGATACTTCCACAAGCAGCCCAACCACTTCTGGAAGCCCATCATCAACCTCGACAAGGTACATACCACCCCGCGCGACTCGATCGAACCCAGTCGCAATTTTCCCCCGAAACATTTGACTAACTCTTCCCCAGCTGTGGTCTCTCGTTCCCCAGGAGACCCGTGACGCTTACGTCTCCGGTGAGAAGAAGGACACCGTCCCCGTCCTCGACCTCCTCCCCCTTGGCTACTCCAAGGTCCTCGGCAAGGGCCGTCTTCCCGAGATCCCTCTTGTCGTCCGCGCCCGCTGGGTCAGCCGCCTCGCTGAGGAGAAGATCAAGCAGGCCGGTGGTGTCGTTGAGCTTGTCGCTTAAGCAAGCAACTGTTCTCTAAATGTTGTGCTTGCTAGGAGTCGGATGGGCTTGTATGGGACATTTTCAAACGGAAAGTAAAAAATCTCCAACCCGGTCAATAGCTGGGCACTGGAGAATAGGTCTCCTGCGCTTCGAGAAATGAGCCAGGGGCCTAGGTCGGTCGGCTTCGGGCATTGCATCAGGGACTCTTGCACGGAGTTAACGAAATAAAAATCGATTTTCGCCCATGATTATGACAATGATAATTCTGTTTAAATTTAATTGTGATCCTGTCGTCTCTTGACGTTTGCCATGTTGTATTACTGTGAAACATGGTTGATGAACAGGGTATCGCAGTCATGTTGGCCTTCCTATATACAGAAATCTTTCCAGCCTCTTTCATAACACCGTACTCAAACCCAACGCCTTTCCATGCTAGTATGATTACATTAGTGGTACATGATCTTGACATTAATACTCTGAAGCCACTGGCTATTCGCTGTAAGCCCCCTGCTCAGCTGCAGATAAATCCAGCTGGAGGAACTCGTGGTCAAGTGCTTCCGCGGCTGTTATCCTCCTGCTGGGGTCCAATTCCATGCACCATTCGAGGAAGGTAATGGCCATCTTTTCGTCTGGTGTCAGAGGCTTGTCCTCTCCTCGACACGTGCTCCACATGATGATCTTCTCCATTGAGAAGCCTCCTTGGCCGACAGTGGGAATGCTAGTCTCAAATACACATCCATGGAGCAAACCTGCGGCCTTCATGCGTTTGCTACCAAAGATGGTTGCTATCTCAATCATGGCTTCAACATCATCGGCCGAGTTAAAGAAGGGGAATCGTTTGGACAAAATGGTGAGCAGAATAACACCTGCGGACCAGATGTCGATGGATGTAGTCTGCTCCGTACATTTGAAGAGCACTTCAGGGGCGCGGAAACCTCGAGTACCTGCACGATTGGCGCGACGGGATGATCGCGTGTCGGACTTGGGATAACCTGCTTGAGGGGTCGCAGCGTTTTGGGCCCAAACTGAGTTTGTCTGACGAGTCTTGCGGACTTCTCGACTCTCGTGGCAAAGACAAGGCTTAGCGTCAGAGCCTTCTCTCTCCGCAAGGCCAAAGTCGACGAGAACACCGCGCTGGGTTCCTGGGTCATAGAGGAAGTTGGTGGGCTTGATATCTCGATGAAGAATCTTGTGGTCGTGAACACTTTTCAGGGCGGTGAAGAGTTCGCGCAGATAGACGGAGATCTCGGGAATGGTCAAGTCGCGAAAGTATGTACGGAAATCTCCGTGACGGAAGTAAGGCAGGATAGCCACGACCTGATCAGTTTCGCGGAAAGCGGTGATGAGTGGACAGACGGAGGGACATTGACGAAGATCGTGAAGCAGTTCCAGCTCATTGAGGATTCGCGATGGACTTGAGGTAACGTAGATCTTCTTGATGGCGACGTAGCGTGCCTTGCGACGGGGACGAGGAGCAACTGGACTGTCGGTTGCTTTTGGTGGTGGTGTCCACTTTGACGAGTCGTCTTCATAATCCCAACTGTTGTCGTAGTGGTCGTACATTATGTCCTCGGCTTTGTACACGGTTGAAAATGTTCCTGGCAGTGTTTGTTAGTCTTGATTGGCGACTATATAGGAGAACTTGTCGACATGCCTTCACCGATACGCTTGATCAGCCTATACCGATTGCGAAAGCCAGGGAAGTCGCTCTGCAACTTGTCCATGTCTGCTTGAACGCTGCGATCAACAGCTTCCTCCTCAGAAGACTCTTCGGCTGCTTCTTCTTCTTCTTCGTCCTCCTCTTCCTCTTCTTGGGGCTCATCTTGAGGCTGTGGTTGGCCATGGTGTGTCTGGTGTTGTTGACGGGGATGCACTTGCTGCATATGATGGCGCTGTTGAAGTTGCTGCTGTTGGAACAACTGGACGCGTTCCTCCTCGTCCATTGGCGCAGCCTCCTCTGTGCGCTCCTCTTCGGGCATCATCTCCGTGTCTTCCGTCCTGAGATCTTCATGAATATCGAAGTGCTCGTCAACATGTTGCTGGACCGCTGTAGTCATGATTTCGTGGAGTCGCTTGGCAATGTGGAAAACCCAGATGAAAGAAAGTTCAGCCCGTTCCGCAGTCAATTCGAGCTCTTACTGGTACAGTAAACTAAGAAAAAAGAACGAGACAGTGTTATTGGTTGTTTGAAACAACAACTGCAGGGCAGAGTTTAGAGTTGCAGTCGAGTTTTGGAGGGGCTGTAGACAAAGATTAAAGACAAGGCTTGACTGGCTACAGGGTGTGGCAGGCACAACGCGCTGTCTTTTTAGTGGAAGATGGCGGGGAAGGGTCCTGACTGGTCGCGACAAACAAAACAAAAACAATCGTTGCCCAGGGGTGATTCTCCCCTCCACCAAATCCCCTCCACCGACTCCGTAGTTTGATACACAGGCTATCGTCAACAACATCATACCGACGGATCCGGTATTCAACGGTACACGCCTGGTCGCGATATACGGTCAGCATAAAGGGAACAACGGCTATTGCGACACTTTATGATATCCTGTTGATTAGGTTTTCAACGTCCTCAACCGTTTCGTTTCGTCTCCTCCTATTGTCGCTCGCTCCGGTGCGACGACCCCTTCGAATCGCCCACTATGGACACCATTGATTTCGACCTCAACGATGCGCTGAAGCACTACATGTCAGACCCGGCTAGCATCGCTACGCCCGAGGCTGACGGTGCTCTCTTCGACTGCGAAAATGACCCCGAAGCTCTAACACTTCCTGTGGTCAACGCGGTTCTAAACCCCATTGTCGACTCAGTTGCCGATAACCCGGACGCAATCATGCGCGCCTCCCACATGGATTCGTTGCAGTTCCTCCTCAAGTTAGCCCCCATTTCCCTTCATCTCTCCCCAGATACAGCGACGTTGGGACGAAATTCTGAGCTAGAAAATCCCAGATACACAGCACACCTCCCCACCCACGCCCTCAGCAAGATCTTCGACCTGGTCATGAGCGGCTTGAGCGCAGAGGCCGACTCTGTCCACTCCGATATCGACTCCCCCGACGAGCAGGACTCAGTATCCCACCATAAGAAGTTACTCGAGATATATGGTTTCCTCCTCCAGTGGACGATCGCTGCTGTCGAGACCAAAGCTGCTGAGAAGTCTTCCACAGCGCCTGCTGCCAGAGGTCGTGGAAAGGCCAAGAAGGGGGCGGCAAAAGACAAGGATGCAGCTTGGGACTCGGCTACGCAGCTCCAAGCGGCCTTGGAAGTTATGTGCAAGGTCCTCAAGCTCAAGCTCTCCAAGATCTTCCTTACCACAAGTGAGAGAGATACTTTTATCGGTCTCCTCACTCGACCGGTGTATATGGTTTTGGAGAGCGAGCAGCGGGTCAAGGCCACGGCTATCCGTATGCACTGCTTCAAGGTCCTGTGCGTTGCTGTTAAGCATCATGGACACGCATATGGTACGTCTCGAGGGGGGCACTGCAAACAGGCTGAGAGACTCACAATCAATAGCGGCGCAAATCAACATTATTCAGAACTTGACCTACTTCGAACATTTATCGGAACCCATGGCCGAGTTCCTCCACATTTTAGCAGAGACATACGACTATCCCCAGCTCGCTGATGAGGTGTTGAGAGAGATCAGCAACAAGGAATTCAACTCCAATGATACCCGAGGACCCAAGTCCGTTTCTTCGTTCATTGCCAAACTCTCCGAACTGGCACCCCGACTAGTTATTAAGCAGATGACCATGCTTGCGAAGCAACTAGACAGTGAAGTAGGTCTTCAAGAATTATGCGCAGACCCTTTGACTAACAGGACCAGTCATACACTCTTCGATGTGCTCTGATCGAGGTTTGTGGAAACATGGTTGCCTATCTCAGCAAGCAGGACGAGCGCAGCGAGAACCACAAGTCCCAGCTGAACGCGTTTTTCGACGTTTTAGAAGAGCGGTTCCTCGATATCAATCCTTACTGCCGTTGCAGAACACTTCAGGTTTACATGAAACTTTGCGATCTGGCCCAAAAGTTCCCCAAGCGACGACAAAAGGCCGCCGAACTAGCCTGCAGAAGTTTGGAGGACAAGAGCAGCAATGTCAGGCGCAATGCTATTAAGTTGATTGGCACACTTATTAAGACACATCCGTTCACGGTCATGCACGGTGCGCAGCTGTCTAAAAAGGAATGGCAGGCCCGTCTTGACAAGGTGCAGGAGGAACTGGATGCACTCAAGCCCCCACCTGGCGTGCCTGGATTTGGAGGCGAGCAGGCCAATACCACAGTTGATAACGAGCTCCTAGATGAGGCTACGCAACTTGGCTCTCCCCAGAAGCCTACCCAAATGACCGAAGAGGACAAGGTCGCTGCTATCAAGAGGGCCCAGGAGGAGGCTGCCACAAGCGAGGCTATTGAGAAGCTTACTCTGACCAGGAGGTACTACAATGAGGCGCTCAAGTTTATCGAGGTCGTCCACGAGGCTACAACTACCATCTGCCAGCTTCTTGGTTCAAGGAACAAGAGCGAAGTCATCGAGGCCATCGACTTCTTCGAGGTTGGCGATGCCTATAACATTGAGCAGAACAAGGTCGGTATCCGACGTATGCTTCGTCTCATCTGGACCAAGGGCAACAGCGACGAAGGCAAGGGAGTCCAAACACATTTGATCGAGTGTTACAAGCGACTCTTCTTTGAAGCCCCTGACTCATTCAGCCCTAACGATGCGGCTAATTACATTGCACGAAACATGATCAGTCTGACCTTTGGCGCGACACCTGCTGAGCTCACCTCGCTTGAGCAGCTTTTGGCTACGATGATGAAGGGCGGCATGATTCCCGAGGTTGTCATCAACAAGCTGTGGCAGGTTTATGGTGTCCAGAAGCGGGAGATTTCACGAACTCAGCGACGAGGTGCTATCATCGTCTTGGGAATGTTGGCAACCGCGAACCCTGAGATTGTCGTGGGTGAGATGGAGACTATGCTTCGAACTGGTCTTGGCGTGCATGGACGCAATGACCTTCAGCTGGCCAAGTTCACATGTATTGCTTTGAGGCGAATCAATCCCACGGGTCGACAAGCTAAGGATTCACCTGTGAAGTTTTCACGATTGCCCAACGACCATGCAGTATCAGTCAGACTTGCTGCCATCACTGAGGTGCCTTCAGACAGCAAGGAGTGGTATGGAGTGGCAGAGCAGGCTATCAGCGCCATCTATGCCATCTCCAAGCATCCCGATACTCTTTGTTCTGATCTCATTCGACGAAAGGCACGACAGGTGTTCGGACAGTCGCGATCTCCGCCATCTTCACAGCCCAACTCCCGACCCGCATCGCGAGATGAGGCGCAGGATGCTCCAAACGCAGACCAGGCTGAGAGTCAGACTCAGGCCGAAACCCTCACCCAGACCCAGAGTGAGAAGCCTAAGAAGCGCGATAATGCGATTGCCCTGTCTCAGCTTCTATTTATTGTTGGCCACGTTGCCATCAAGCAAATCGTTCATCTTGAGCTGTGCGAACTCGACTTCAAGCGCAGAAAGCAGGAGAAGGAGAAGCAAACGCCTGCAGCAAGTGACAAGGACAAGGAGGATGCAGATGAATTAGATCTCATTGGAGGTACAACGGAAGATGACTTTACAGAAGCAATGGCACACATTCGTGAACGAGAGCTTCTATACGGACCCAACTCGTTGTTGGCTGTGTTTGGTCCTCTGGTGTCAGATATCTGCGCCAACAACACGACATACGCTGACAAGGGACTTCAAGCCGCTGCAACCCTCTGTCTCGCCAAGCTCATGTGTGTGTCTGCCGAGTACTGTGAGACGAACTTGCCGCTTCTCATCACTATCATGGAGCGATCGCCCAATGCCACAGTCCGAAGCAACGCTGTTATTGCTTTGGGAGACATGGCTGTTTGCTTTAACCATCTCATCGATGAGAATACGGACTTCCTGTACCGCCGGCTGGCTGACGACGACGCCTCGGTTAAGCGCACATGTCTTATGACTCTAACTTTCCTGATTCTGGCTGGACAAGTCAAGGTGAAGGGTCAACTCGGAGAGATGGCCAAATGCCTGGAGGATGAGGACCGCAGAATTGCGGATTTGGCGAGAATGTTCTTCACCGAACTCAGCACCAAGGACAACGCTGTGTACAACCACTTTGTCGATATGTTCAGTCTGCTCAGTGCAGGTGGCAACATGGAAGAGGAGAGTTTCCGTAGGGTTGTCAAATTCTTGCTTGGCTTTGTCGAAAAGGTATGTGAAGCATTCATGTCTGGGAAAGCAATAACTAACGCGACAATCAGGACAAGCATGCTAAGCAATTGGCCGAGAAGCTTGCGGCTCGACTTGGTCGATGCGAGACGGAGCGACAATGGAACGATGTTGCGTACGCGCTGGGCATTTTGCAGCACAAGAATGAGGAGATCACAAAGCTGGTGTCAGAAGGCTACAGAGTGGTTCAAGCATCGGCTTGAGCTTGATGTCGAACATTGATGCTATAGTCGCCGCAATGATGGTATGAGTGATGTGAAATGGGATGTAACGACGATTGGATATAGATGGTTGATTGATGGGTGGTGCCTCGACTGTGTTTTTGCGATAGATACCAGTGTTTTTGAAGAATTTTGGTATTTCTAAACGTGTGTTGCCTCCACTTTTCTGTCTTGTGATGTTTGATGTGAAGAAGTGGTGGAAGTTGTAAGCATTCTGAGCGAGATGTATTGTATTTTGTGGTGTTTTACCGCATTATGCCAAACCACGGAAAATTGAGTTCACGGCCCCATTTTCTAGAGTCCCACGTAAAAAGATTAAATGCAGATTAAACTTGGCATAGAACACAATGTACATGTGATCAATTGCCCATGACAAGCTCAGCTTGTGATATATTGTTGTATCTCAATTTGATCTAGGGTAGATCCGACACGCCACTGAACTGAGGCCACTTCTGTGTCGCGAGACAACCTGAAGCCCCACACAAGCTGTCCAAGTGACAGCCTTGGCCATGACCCTCCGTGCTGTATTTCAACAAAGGAGTCGAGGTTAAGAAAAAGCACACAAGACAAAGACTCTTTTAAAGCCCTTTCTCCAAGAAAAGAATAACTAATATGACTTCTTTACCCCCGAATCCCTTTGTCTGGGGAAATGCAGGGCGTAAAGCTACTAAGCTGTTGATGATTGAATGATGTGACAGGTTCGCATCTGGGGCTGGTCCAGGAGAGCTCCAAGTACAAAAAGGGCGGGTCTTCCCACCTTTCTGTCTTTTTGCGGCAGTTGTCGAGCCATCATAGGACAGTTTTTTGTGAACCCGATTGGCTATTTCATGGTATGTTTTCCTTACTTGATATATTGTTCTCTGTGAGTTGAAGATGATACTAATATGTATACAAGATACGAACACTCGTTGTTTTAAAGAATCAAGAATTATCATATCAGCAAATTGACCAAACCAGCTTGATCGGGGGTTGTCCGTTACACGGAATACACTTTTCGGATATTATTCCCCCGCGTCTGGTGTGACGACACACATCACATCCATAACCTTGACCCCTCCTGTCGCATCTTGCGTCGCATTCTTGGAGCTGTTCCAGAAAGACAGGCATTAGACTTGAAGGTACTCTTCTGTTCTCACTATTCCTACTTTTCCTTGCTAAGATAAGATTAAGGAAACGTGGTAGTGAAACGAAAAAGCTACTATTCGTTTTTGTCTAAACTCCTGAAAAATTCCAGATTTGAGCCTCCTTTTGCAAGATTTTATCATATCGCACCTTCCCCGGAGCTTGGACCGACGATCGCGATCGCGACTCCCAGAGAACCCGCTTGTACGCCACCAATCTACGCGCCGGGATTACGTTCCAGCGCCGCTCCGGACAGTGGGCAGTTTACCACCACGTGATCGCTCTTTCAGCGCTCTGTTTGTAGTACAAGGACGGAGCTGGTCCGCGCTACAGTGCAGCTGAGCTGTGCCAACCTAGTGCGTCACCTCAGTGCAATACTCCGTATTCCATACAAGCTCTCCAGGTTTCGTTTTCTTTGAAGGCCAACATCAGAAACATCAGCCATTGATCACCAGCGACATCAACAATCATAGCCTTGGCATTTTCAGCAACATTTCATCGTACTAGGCACCACTGCAAAACATTCCCCATTGAACTCGTTTACGCGATTCTCGACTTGCGATTCGCACGTGCATTTGCGCGCTGATTCACTTCGCTTTCGCGCCGTATTCTGGTGAGGCCATGGGCTTGACTGGAGCGCCTGCGCCGAGAAGGATTAAAGAAAGGGGAGCTCTCTAGAGGTATGTCTTTTTCGTCATTGGTGACGTCGTCACCTGGTTACCGTGAATGCGAAGGCTGGTGGATTGACTTTGTCTTGCCCCGTTCGACGAATGCATGCTAATTTTCATGACCGCTGCAGAGGCTATCGATATCATCCTAAGCACCCTTTCCCAAACATTTTACCTATCGCCGACACACATCATGTACGACAAAGTCGTCCCCCTAGGCACGCGCCTACACTACCCCATCATTGTAACCAAACTACTCAAGAAACCCGGCGACGCAATCAAGAAACAGGAGAGCATCTTTGAGTACAAGTTCCACTGGAAGCGCCAAGTCAACGACGACACTTGGAGCAACGAAACTACGTATACCGAGTTCGATAGTCCTGCTGAAGGCAAGCTCAAGCAATGGCGCATCCGCGAAGGTCAGGAGATTGCGGCTGACGCGCCTTGTCTGATGGTTGAAGAGGCTTGCGGCCACGAGGTTCAGGTGCAAGGCCTTTGTAGTTTGTGCGGCGCTGATATGACCGAGACCAACTGGGCGAGCGACAACCTCGACACAGACCGCGCCATGATCAACATGAGTCATGACCAGACTGTCTTGAGAGTTAGCGAGAGCGTCGCGACAAAGGCCGAGCACGAGAACCAGAAGCGCCTACTCCGACAACGGAAGCTGAGCCTTGTTGTCGATCTTGATCAGACTATTATCCACGCCTGTATCGAGCCTACCATCGGCGAATGGCAGCGCGACCCAACAAATCCGAACCACAATGCTGTCAAGGATGTGAGGAGCTTCCAGCTCAATGACGACGGCCCCCGCGGCCTGACCAGCGGCTGCACATACTACATCAAACTTAGGCCCGGACTGATGGAGTTCCTTGAGGAAGTCTCCAAGATGTACGAGCTGCACGTTTACACTATGGGCACACGCGCCTACGCCCTCAATATCGCGAAGATTGTCGATCCTGACAAGAAACTTTTTGGAAATCGCGTCATCAGTCGTGATGAGAATGGCAGCATCACTTCCAAGAGCCTGCAACGTCTGTTTCCCGTCAGCACAGATATGGTAGTCATCATCGACGATCGAGCCGACGTATGGCCAATGAACAGACCAAATCTAATCAAGGTGGTGCCATACGACTTCTTCAAGGGCATCGGTGATATCAACTCGAGTTTTCTGCCCAAGCGACAAGACATTTTACCCATTTTGAAGTCGAAGCCTGTGGTAGATAACAGCTTAAAGCCACCGTCAAAAGCTTCACCCATCGATGAGATAGTGAAGATGAGCGGCGGAGACGACGCAGCCAGTTTAAAGAGCCAGACCGAGGAGCAGGAGAAGACATTGGAGAAGCAGCTGAAGGATCGACCTTTGTTGCATATGCAAGAGGAGCTGGATAAGGAAGATGATCAGCAGGAGACGAATACCACCAGCGACTCACCATCTACCCACCACAGAAACGTCCTCGTTGATGATGATGAGGAGCTTATTGCCCTTCAAGACCACCTCACTGATTTACACACCTCTTTCTACGAAACATATGATAGGCGACGAGCGGAGCGGAGAGAAAAGGAAGGAACACATCCACCAGCGCACAGCAAATCGAAGCGAAGAGCGTCTGTCGATGATGGCGTTGATCTGTCTATGGTACCGGATGCTGGCGACATCCTTGATGAACTCAAGTCCAATGTCTTGTCTGGTCTCGTCATTGTGCTATCAGGTCTTGTGCCCCTTGGTGTTAGAGTGGAGGAGTCAGAAATAGGACTTCAAGCTCAGAGCTACGGCGCTCAAGTTCTGGATACGATCTCAAAGCGAGTGACACATCTTGTTGTTGCTTCGTCACGCCCCCGAACAAAGAAGGTGCAGCAAGCAGCCAAGATTCCCAGCATCAAGATCGTCAACCAGAACTGGCTCACTGATTGTCTAAGTCAATGGCGACGACTCGATGAACGGCCTTACTACCTGGAGATTCTCGATGCCGATAGGGAAAAAGGAGGAGATGATATTACGGAAGTAACGTCAGAGGCCGAAGAAGTTGAAGATGCCCAGACGGGTCAAGAGCTCAAAGACTTCGACTGGGGTGAGGCTGAAGATGAACTTGCTGAGTTTATGGACGATGATGATGACGATGACGATGATGGGGAGAGTGTTGCTGCCACTGTAACAGAATCCGATCTGGAAACCGTGGACGAACAGAATTCTAAGCAGGGCCTTAAACGGAAGGCGGATGCAGATGAGTCGGACGACGACGGAACATCAAACATCGGCGAAAGTGTACTTGCTAAGAAGCAGCGTCTCGCTCGGAACCGTGGCGCTTCCGGCCTACGGTCAATACAGACGCCAAACGGCGATGACCAAGACACAGAGGACGGAAGTCTACCAACACCAGTACCAACAGGCGATGAAGCCATGGAAGATAGGGACAAGGGCTCTGTAATCAACGCGGACGAGGGCCAGGATTTCGACGAGGATGAATTGGAGCGGGAGTTGCTAGCCGAACTGATGGCAAGTTGATAGGACTTGATTGACCAGAGGAACGGAGTAAGGCGCCATAGGAAATAGGATATTTATTTTTAAAGTAAAAACAAGGCGAATAGAAAGATGTACATGAATGGCAATAGCACTGGGAAATGGAGTTAGTTTGCATGTTGCAGGTAGTGTTAGTATACCCCCCAGGTACAATCAAGTCTTTGAAACACGATTTACGTCTTGTGCGAATGTATCTTTGCCGTGCGATGCGGGTTCATCACCCCTTATCTGGCCTTGCAGTTAGGGACTTGAGCCTGGCTGAGCTATGCTATGTTTTGATTAGTTCCTCTGAATTAGTCTATGGATACTGGTTGGAGGATTGAAGCTCAATCTATTTACAATATTCTTGCCGGTTCTTGTGGAACTTTGCGGGTTTCTGAAGTATCCCGTGCTAACAAAATTCATACAGTTTCACACTCACTCAGGATAGTAACAGTTACCAAACAAACCCGGCTGTAGTCGGCCAGATTGTCCTCCCGCTTCAACCACCAGAACACTTACAAATGAGCACGCGTCATGGCATTTAATGTCTCGCTTTGTAATTAGAGAATAGAGAGGAGAATCTCTCGAGCACAAGGGAAATGTGTATAAGAAGGACGAGTTGTCCTTTTGAAATGAAGATAGCAAGACTCTTCACAGACTTACAACTCCCACTCTTCCTCCCTTGATCAAACTTTTATACAAGAATATACTGCTTAAACCATTTCAACTTTCATCACCATGGTTTGCTTCAACGGCTTCAATCCGGACACTGATGTGCCCGACCTCTCAGGAAAAGTCATTCTCGTGACCGGCGGTATATAACCCTCCCGACAACTCCCTTTTCAACAACTAACAAACTCCAGGAACATCCGGCCTCGGCAGATCCGCCATCCTCACGCTCTGCGCCCACAAGCCCTCCCATGTCTACTTCACCGGCCGCTCTTCTAGCGGCGCTACATCCCTCATCGCCGCCATCTCCCCCATCCCTGCCACCTTCCTTGAATGCGACCTTACATCCATCGCCAGCATGCGCAGCGCAGCCAAGCGTTTCGTACATGACCGTCTGGACGTGTTCATTGCCAACGCGGGGATCATGGCTGTTGATGGCCTCACGCAGGATGGCCTGGAGCTCCAGTTTGGCGTGAACCATGTTGGCAACGCGACGCTGCTGATGGGTCTTTTGCCGATCATGCTAAGGACTGCTGAGCAGGGGAGTGATGTGAGGTTTGTCAGTGTTACCTCTCTCGGATATGGAGGGCACCCGAAGAATGGTATTGAGTTTGAGACGTTGCATTCTAAGCAGGAAAACATGTCCTTCGGAACATGGGGCCGCTACGGACAGAGCAAACTCGCCAACATTGTGTTCGCGAAGGAGCTGCAGAGGCGGTATCCGAGTATCACGAGCGTGGTCATCCATCCAGGTGTGATCGCCACGGGGTTGGTCACAGAGTTGTCGTTCTGGAAGAGGATGATTGTGTACGTGACGAATCCGCGGATGTTGACGATTGAGCAGGGGGGATACAACTCTGTGTGGGCTGCGACATCTGATGTCAAAAAGGATGACAAGATAGCGTTCTATGAGCCTGTTGGGAAGGGGAATGCAGGAGATGCGATGTGTTTCGATGAGGAGCTGGGGAAGAAGTTGTGGGAGTGGACAGAGGAGAAGATTGAGAGTGTGAAGTAGACGTTGTTTCACAGTCAGTGAGCTGATCAGTTGCCTTGTAACCCTTTCAATTCCATTGAGAACCACTTTATCAAAAAATATATACACGGTCCATCACATCGGTTCTTTCAAGTCTGTCTCCCAATCTTTCACCTTTAGTTTGTAGTAGGAGGAGGGGTGACGGCAAAAGTCGGCCTCACGAATCTGCAAGCACGTTAACACAATTCCCACACCAACACACACATCTCCACACTGATATAATTCCAGCAGAAAGACAAGGGGATTTGACGAACCGGTCGCTGTTGTAAACCTTGGCATTGTCGCCCAGCAACTCCTTCTCACGCTTCTGGTCAGCCAGGTATCGACGGACCTGATCGCGGTCTTCTTCGGCCTGGAGGAGGGGAATGAGGTTGATGCGAGCCCACATCTTTTCACGGCCGAGTTCGCTGTTTTAATGTTAGGACCTGTTCGTTTACTGATTGACGTCGTTCGTAGGCATTGATTGTAAATCGTGTGACGATGAAGGAGAGGGACAAACGTACTTGGCCTCGCGCATGCCGCCGATCAGCTTGTACCAGCCGTAGCTCATGACAGCGCCCATTCCAAGGAGGAGAATTCCAGGACGGAAACCCTTGGCGGGGAGGTTTCGCTGCTGCGAGTTAGCCTTTGTCGCCCTGCGCAATATCCCCCATTGTCTTCGTCTCCCGCGATGCATCATTTCGGATTCTCCCCACGCTTCAATTCCACTGCACCGCCCCCAATTGACCTCTCCAACCGCCTCTCCATCCATCACAACCTCGCCGAAAACGCACCTTGTACTGGACGGGCTCGTACCCGCCCCGAGGGGGCATATCTTGAGGCATGGCTGCGGGGGCTTTTCGCGTTCAAAGTATTTCCGTAGGTAAATCGTCTCGTTCCGTGGGATTTCCCTCGTATGGGCGGGCGGAACCTCGTTGCTGTCGCTTCTCGTGGGGGTTGGTGGTTTGTGAGGTGATTGATTGTGAAGCTGCCAAATGGATTCCCCGGTTGAAGGCGCTGCTGGATTACGTAAGGCTGGGAAGCTTTGGTTTCTAGGCGGGCGCAAACCCGGGGTAAATCCGTCTGAAGGCAGGTGGGTTGGGTTAGAAGGGAAACAATTCAGGGTGATTAAAGACGGCTAATTCTGGTATAATAAAGTCACAGATATTTAATATTTCTCTGAAATACTGCACAATTTGAGAATCATTATTTGCCTGTTGTTATCACAGATTGTATTATGGCCGGCGTGGGAAGTCAGCTCATTGCTCATACAAACCCTCAAGAGCGATGATGACCATCACGGGACCTTTTCAGAGCCAATGCCCTCCCTTTGCATATCCTCCTGATCTTGTAGAATATATTTCTCAGGCCTCTTAGCCATTATCGCATCCTTATCCTTGATAACAATGATAGACGGGTTTCCTCGGAAATAAGCGTCCATGTCTTCCAGTTTCCGGTTTGCTGAAGACCAGTTAGCATCATCTATGCATTTTGTGGTGTAGAACTTACAGGTTTCAGGGTAGAAGAAGTAAATCACGGGCAGGAATAGCGCGTTCGTGACGGTCCATACTATCCAGAAACGCCAGCCTAGGTTTTGGATACCGATGGGGGTGATTTCCACGACGATAAAGTTTGTGATCCTGTCCTAGTTAGTACACGAAGTAAGACAAGACATAACATAGGAAATGCAGATATGTACCAATTTGTCCCAGTCGCAAGAGCAGCTCCCTTAGTCCGCATAGGAAGAGAATTCACCTCGGTAGGATACAGCCACGGAACACCCAGCATACCCACCCCAAAGGAGATGAAGTAGAAAAAGAAGAACGCAATCGACGCCGACCCCAGCGCCTCCTTCTTATCGCCAACAGCATATCGCAGAAGAATAGTTATCACTAGGAACGAGAGCAGTTGGCCCGCCGTGGACAACAGCATAAGACCCCTTCGTCCCCATCTCTCGACGAGAAAGACCGCCGCTGATGAGAAGATGAGGTAGGACACGGCGTTGCATGCGGAGAGTAAACGAGCCATACTCTCGGTGAGACCCACGCTGTTGATGAGAACGGTGGGCATGTAGTAGCTCATGATGTTAATGCCGCCGAATTGCTGCATGAGCTGCGTGTTTGCGCCGAGGAGTAGACGCCGGAGAGTCTTTGTGTCAGCGGTGTCTTTGTTGCGTCGTAGGAGGATATCTTTCCATTTGACCGTGTGCTCACGTTCGTAGTTTACGCTATACTGGATCTCGTGAAGTTGAGCTGTTACAACGGGAGAAGCGGTGGGTTTATCTTCAATGCAGGCGATAATCTCCGTGGCTTCTTCAACGCGGCCATGCGCGATGAGCCAACTTTAACGACAATTAGCAAATACCCGTTTCGTGAGCTGAGTGACATACCGCGGTGACTCGGGAAGCCAGGGGACTGTAGCAAAGAGCACAAAGATGAAGACAAACTGAAAAGCCAGCGGAAACCGCCATGCGACAGATCCCTCGACAAAGGACAACCCGTAGTTAATCCAGTTAACAAGGCAGAAACCAGCAATATTCATAGCCATTTCTAGAATGACGAGCTTCCCTCTCCATTTCGCCTGTGCTGTTTCGGTCTGCCAGATAGGTGCCGTGGCAGTATTGATACCATTTCCAATTCTAATCCTGTTAGTATACAGTACTCGATTAGCCAGTGACTCTTACCCTAGCACTATCCTGCCAACGATCATCTGCGGAAGACTATACGAAGAGACCTTGATAACAGTCCCGATGGACATGATCACCGTACCGAGAAGGATAGCCTTCTTACGACCAAGTCGCTCACCAACAGTAAAAGCAATTACAGCGCCAAAGAAGCACCCGATGTCGTAAATAGCAGTTACAGTAGCGAGGAGATTAGTCTTCGTTGGACCGACGAGATTGTGAAGCTTGAGAAAGTCCTGAGTGACGACCACGCCGCCTATTACGGTGTTAATGCAGGTTGATGTTTGTGTTTAAGGACGTACTGAAGACGCCTTGGTCGTAGCCAAAGAGTGTCATATCTGTTGCGCAAGCAACCTGTCTCTGTCAGATTGAGTGTAAGTGAGGCAATGTATTGACTAACTGTGATCCAGAATGTTAACCATCCTCCTCTGAACCCAAAAAAGGGTTGCTTCGACGATGACTTAGCCATAGTGAACTTGGAACTATCTTAGTACTTCTAGAAATAAATTATTTGAGCTTTAGAAACGATGTCGCCCATGCCGCACATCGTTGCCCAGGCTGTTAGTTATATAACCGACACGATGCAACTCGTCCAACCTTCCATTTAGCCGCCTCATGCGTCTTTGACCCCGAGTTATCCCCATCCCTTCGTCCATTCGAACCTATAAGAGAAGTTTGTGTCCCGCTGCCTGAGCACCTCACCTGACTCTCCCTCAGGCACTTTAGACCTGAAATAGTGTCACATCACCCCAGTTGTAAGCCGACTGCATAGTAAGATTGTGACTCCAGATATTGTTTGGTGTTTTTGCTTAGCGGGGGAATTAAGCTTGTTTGACGCACTGCGGAGAGACAAGGATATGAATACTTCTCACGTGTCATTAACACATAATGAGCTGAGCTATTCAAGCCATGATATTGAGAGCCTACTCTCCTTTCGTATCTGCTTCAACGACGTACTGTCAATCACCGAATGAAGACCCAAATGGTGAATAGCATCGCCGTGAGAACGAAGGGCATACCCCCTCAACATCCCTGTCTCGACTGTGAGAGCACAGCGAGGAGAATGCATCTTAGCCACAGCATCCCAAGCGCTGCGCACTTCAGACCCTAGCTCAAACTCCCAATTTGCCCGCCATGTTATCGAGACATCATCCTGATACCGCCGATACACAAACGCACAAGCCTCGCCTCCATCGCCATTCCACAGCGTCAGGCTCTCTAGCTTGGGCATACTCAGCGCAGCCCGCGCCGCAGCTTGTAGCAGTCGACGTATCTTCTCAGGCTGCGTCCCTCTAGCTAGAGCCTTCGTTGTTAACGTAAGCGAACGCAGTTCGTCCCATCGCCATTCAGGCTCACAGGCGTGGAAGAAGTGAGCTGCGTCAATGAGGAAGGCAACGGAAAGATGCTCCAGGTGCATGCTCTTCTTAGCGAAAGACCCCGCGAGGACTCGACCTCCAGAACGAACTGTGTACTGGTAGGGGTTCGGTGGTAGTCCATCACGTATCTGGTTCATCATTCTATACTTCTTGAGTAAGAACTGATGCTGGCCGTTGAAGTCCTCGAAGACGGTTATCCTTTTGACCGAGGTAGGGAGTGTTCCATGGCATAATACTCTCCCATATTCTATCCATAGCCAAGTCAGCAACAAAAATGTTAATACATGACCCTTTTCTCAAACTCACTTTCGTCCCAGCGGTACCAGCAAACGTCTCCCCAGGGTCTCCACGCCTCGTGCATAATATGTACCATGCTCGGCAGCTTACTCCATATATAGTGTAACACGTTTGGGCTGAACTGACGACGGCATTGGCGGCGGATGAGGAATTTGGTCACTGCTCTCACGGCAGGAAGGTCCGAGAGGATAACATCAAACACCTCAAAAGGTCGTCGGAGGCTATCCTCGCAAGCTGGGTGCCTTCTATTGAAATGAAGAAATCGCCCTGACTCAATAGATTGGACCTCCCTCTCAATAGTCTCTCCTTCGCCAGGGGCTCCAAAGTACCAACCTCGGAACCAGTGATTGGAGTCACTTGGAGAGTACGCATTCATCTCCAGTGTCAGCCCTTCCTTGGTAGGTTCCCAACCCGCCAGGACAGCAAAAGAATCTCTGATGACACGCTGCATAATTCTCGAATTGAGATCCCACTCAACAGTTGACTCAGTGCGGTAACAACCCGGACAGTCGTACCGCTGTAGCGCGATATTGAGCCAGATGTGCCTGATAAGCCCCCTTTGTCTTTCCCGTAGGCCATCAAGGAAGCGCAAATCGGGAACGACAAAGGGTGAAGGGATGACAGTTGGTGTATCGATCCTGATACTGTGGAAGGTTTTCTCCTCTACTGCGCAGCGCCATTCTTCAGAGACGGTAGAGTACTGTGCTATATGGTCATGTGTAGTGATATACTCCAAGATAACATTGCGGATATCGAGGGGTAGCAAGTTCCAGTTTGGCATGATGTTGTATACTTGCTGGTAGCTGAAGGTGTGTCGTTCGTAACTTATGATATAATCGACAGTTTATTTCGTCCGATTCAAGTTACCTGTTGACACAGAAGGTGGTGGTAAGGTGTGAGTGGTTGTATAAGTCCTAAACAGGTTGGTTGTGAATATGTCTTGAGACGAGGGGCTGGAAAGGTAGGTAGGAAAGAAAAGTTGCAAATGTCCAAAGTAACAGCAACACAGGGCTTTATATATCTAAACCCTCAAGCTTTATACTTCAACAGAAACTTCCATTAAAACTCTCCATCTTCGGAGAAAAGCATAATACCACAAGCTGTAAGCATAGTCCAAATTGGATGAGATAGGATTACTTAATTTGGCCTATTTTCTGCCGATCACTGGTCTTTGGCCAATCGTACGTCCCAGGATGAATCTAAAGTGCCTTCCAGCTCAAAGTGCCCAGTCTAAAGTGCCGTGCAGCTACTATGTGGCCAAATGTTACTCCAGCTTACACCTCAAACATCATGCTAAGTCATACGGAGGTCAGATGCTGCCGTTACAACAACTAAGAAAAGAAACCTTTTAGACCTTATACTGTCAAGCTTCGTAAATGCTATTGATTAAAGTTAGGTAAATGCTGCTGTATGGAAAGAAAGTTTAATTCTGTCCGTGAGTTTTGTGAAGTGTAAGTGAAGGACACTCTGTTCACTCTCACGAAAGTTAAACTTCCACAGGCCCGGACTATGATATACGTACAATAATGGAGACGAGTATGTGATGAAAACTTAGATAATGGAAACTGATGAGGATTCTTTGGCAGCATCTTCCACCATGCTCTCGATGTGATGAACGATCTGTATTAGTCCTCTCGTGTGGCACTACTTTACTACATCAGTCTTACTATAGTATAGTGATCCCCATTCATTGATAAGCTAGTATTATCGTCATACGTATTCTCTAAGTCATCTAGAATATCGCATCTATGCCTGATAGTGGTCACATTAAGTCATCCAGACTCCCTGGCAATCCATAGCATCCAAATGCCGCAGCTAATAATTAAGCCATTTGATCGCTCGTCCCAAATGTCCAGTCCATAAACAAAGGAAAAACATCACAATTAAAAAACATCTTGTGTGACAGGTACATCATGTCGTCACGGATGAGGGTGCTTGGCTTCCCAATGGTAGCGGTCGGTCGCTACCTGTTCCAAGTCCGACTAAACCCTCACTCAATTTCTTCGTTACTGCGTCGGGGTCGTGTCCGTCCCTACCGACAAAGGTCCAGCTCTCTTCAGTATCGTCATCTTCAGCAGGATCGTGCTGAGAATTCTTGCCAGCCTTGCGCTTGATGAGGCTCTTGGCGTATTCCAGATCGCGGTAGATGCACTGGATGGCGTTATCAACACCAGACTCCTGCAGTTTATTAGTAGTTAATTCAGTGTTAACTCAGAAGCTGGACTTACACTGCGAATCTGTTCGCCAAGGACCCGAGCCTTTATAATCATGCGCTCGTTACGCGTCACTTCCCAAAGGGCTCGACCGAAACTGTTGGTTCCCCATTTGCGCACCCACACTCCGACTCCAAGATCTTCAACTCGGGTTGCGAAGAAGAACTGGTCGCCAAAGAATGGGCGAATGATGGTCGGGATACCAGCTCGGAGACTGGCACCGGTAGTTCCAGAACCACCATGATGTGCGGCAGCGTCGATCTGGCTGAAGAGCCAGTCATGCGGCGCAGACTTGATCACATGGATCTCCGGAGGCATAATGGGCTCTTCAGGTCTGGGCTTAGACGGGTCATCCTTCGGCGAGATGCGATCGGACCAACCCTTCGAGAGAATACATCGGACGTCTGCCTTGAGAACGGCGTCAATGACCTCTTGTGTCATCTTGGCAGGATCCTTGACAATAATAGACCCGAAACCGACATAGACCAACTTCTTCCCATCCGCTCTAGCTTTGGCGATAAAGTCCTGAAGCTCTTGAGGCGGCTTCCAGTCACCGCCCTCATTAAGGAACCAGTAACCTGTCACTCTGATCCAGTCCGAAAAGTCCAAGGGCGGAGCAACCACACTAGGGCTGAAGTTGTACAGGAACGGGACCTTGTTCGGCTGCATCTTCTCAAGACTTGTGCTGGGAAGTCCCAGCGTCTTGTTTCTCCATCGATTCACTTGATACGCAGTAGCCTTCCAAAAGATGTTATCGAACATAACGTACGTCATGTAATTGTAGGCTCCGCCCATCTTGTGCTCGGGCATAATAAACGCGTGAGGGTATGCCCGTGTCCTAGTCCAAGGCATAGTGAACGCTCGGAAGTAAGGGATTCCGAGCTTCTCTGCGATGTGAATGCCTGCCATGGCTGATGGAGATTCGATGAGAAGTTCTGAACCCTCGCATGCTGTGAAAGCAGAGTCCAGCAGGTCGTCAAGCCATCCTCGGAACGTCGAGTTTGCTTCACGTAAGAAAGCCCAGGTAAAGGTGCCATTCTCGATGCAGAGGCGCATCAACTCACCAGGGTCGCCCTCGACTCGAGCAAACTCGATGCCATGTGACTCGATCCACTCCTGGAACTCGCCGTGTGTAGCAATCCGAGGCTTGTGCCCTTCAGCAAGGAGACCCTTGCACAGAGCGATGTATGGTTGCACATCTCCTCGGGATCCGATCGTGAGACAGGTAATCTTCATTGGCTTTTGCGGCTTGAAAGCAAGGCCAGAAGAGTTGGGATTGTCAAAGAGAATTGTCGGGGCATTGGAGACACCAGAGATCTCGTGTGGTAGCTCCAACTCGTGATTGATGAGCTCATGTTGTCGCGCCTCTTTTAGAGCATCGTGTTCCGCAATTGCTGCAGCAGCCCCCTCATCATCTTGTTCCTCTTGATCAAGGATACCAGACTTCTCGATAAAGCGGTTAGTTTCCATAAGTTGATGCAGAGTCACGGCGCAATCATCTCGGAGCCCTGGCCTTCTAAACTCAAAGAAAAGCTCTTCGTGACCACGGATGACAACCGTAAGACCGTAGTAACCAAATCGGAAGCCCTTCTCTTTATGGACATTCTCGATATCCTTAAGTGGGAGAATGAGCTTCGTCCGTGTCCCAGGATACAAGCTTCGGAAGCAGAATGAGCGGTCGCTGATATAGAACTTTCCATACAGAGGGAGGACTTTGAAGATGGCACCAAAGTATGTCGCAACAAGCTTCTCGGACTCGGGTAAGGCGAAATGTGCTCGGAATCGATCCATCGTGGTTTGCATCTTGTCATCCGTATCCGAATCCATGTCCTCAGCATCGTCATCGGTCCGTAGCTCGTGCGGCTCGTCATAATGCCGGTGCTCTCCTTTCCACATACCGTGCACCTTTTCAACATAGCCAAGGGACTCGGTCGCAAACATGGAGCCCATGCGCTGACTTGTGCGGCTCAGGTATTCGGCAAAGGCATTTGCTCGTTGTAGAGGATACGCTCCGATCTTGGTGATACTGTTAAGCGTTGGGGTTACCGGCCTTTGAGAATCACTCTGCTCGCCACCCATTTCCTGCAGAGCGCCCGTCGTCGCAGCATGATGGACAGGGCGAGGCCGATCCCTTTGGGAGCTGGAGTTACGAGGTGTCTGCTTGCCGGATTGGCCACGTTTTCTCGAGGCGGAAGCGGATCGTCGCATCGTCGGGCTGCGAAAAACTTCACTCCCTTCTAGAATTTGACTCGCGGAGGTATCCTCAAAGGAAGAAGGCGATAAGGTAGAGATGCTCGGCTCCATTGATGATTGAAGGAACGAGTCTCCTGAGTCTTGAGCTTTAGGAGTCGTGGTACCGTGTTGATGAAAGCTCGTCGAGTGTCTCGTTCCGCTAAAGCTCCTGCGAGGGCTATGATCTCCGATAGAACTTGGGACATCCATGCTTTTTCTTCCAAACCGCTTGAAGGCGTCGAAACTCGATCGTGGTCCGTCCATACTGACGCGAGGGCTCATGTGACTGGGGGAACGAGGCGACAAAGGTGACATAGGGGACAATGTCGCCTTGACAGCGTCAGGCAACTTGCTCGTGTGCAATTTACTGATGTTGGAGCCGTGTCTGCTTGTCGCCAGGGAAGCCCCGCGAGAAGGTGATTGTGTGCCGTCATTGTCTTCGAGACTAGAGACTGCCTTTTCCGCTGAGCGACTCCCTGAAGAAGAATCAATGAGAATCCTGAGAACGTTGATGGCTTCCTTTCCGAAACTGAAGAACGAAAAGAAGTACTATGATGGTCAGTCAAGGAAATTTAGGGTAGAGAGACTACGTACCTCATCAATGGCGTAGGTTTCGTCATTGTCGATGACTCGAATCTTGCATGTATCGGCAAAGGCAATCATTTGAGTGTCCTCAATGTCAATCACGTTCTTGATTGGTAGTGAGATCTTGACACTGTCGCCATCGTTGTGACTTCGGAAGATGACTCTCTGGAGACTCTTGACCCACTCCTTTGCACTCGGCGCGCTGTCGGCCTTGAACTTATACGTCCGATGATGTGTCTCGACAGTGAAATGTAGACCGTCCTTATCCTTGTCTGCAATACTTGCCGAGATGCCGTAACGTAGATCGATCTGGCCGTGGGGAAAGTAAACGTCTGCCGCGTTTTTGTAATATGTCAGGACATCACCCTTTAGTCGGAACCAAAGTCTCGTGTAGCTTGGGTTACGCTTGCCGCTCTTCGAGAGGTATCCTGATTTGACGGCTTCATGCTGCACTTGATGTCAGTACACACTTAATAATCGGGTGATTGCCACTTACCGTCTTTTTGGGAAGATATGCGTAGAAACAAATATGTTTCGAGGTAATGTACATGTATCCTTGAAGAAGGACACTCTGTAATAACCAGCAGGGATACTCTGTAGCGAGTTAGCACTTCACACGCATGAAACACCAAGCCACGGTTGACAAACCTTCAATAACCTGCTCAAATTCATCAAACTCAAATATTTCTTTGAGCTTCTTCGAGAGAGCCGTCACTTCATCGCCATCGCTGGAACGACTGATATCCAAAGACAGACGATCAAGATCAAAGCTCGGCCTGCTGGACAAGTCCGCCTTGGCCTCCAACATTCTGCTCATGACAGGCGCTAGCCGACCTTGTGTATCTTGACGTGTGAGAGTAAGCGCAGGTGCTGGTGATGAAGCGCCGCTGCCTTCGCCGTCTGATTCATCAGCAGCTTCAACTGGAGCCAGACGGGAAGGTTGGGATTTATGTCGCGAGCGAAGTTTCGGCAATGCGGGTAATGATCGAAGAAGCTTGTGGTCGGAAAGCTTCTTTCTCCGGTTAACTTTGCCTTTGCCTTTGCCAGCTGGCTGTAGGATCGAAGTTTGTGCGATATCCTCGTGACGGTTATTTTGTGATCCGGAACCTTCGCCCTCCTCGTCGCTACTCATGCCATCGAAACGATCATTGAAGTCCACACGAGAACTGGCTGTCGCAATAAGCCCAAATATGCTCTGGTTCATGTTCATAAACATCGGTGGCCCTTGGGTAGGGCCATCGTCTTCGTCAGCGGAGTCATCGCTTTCTCGTAGAGGTTCGGGGAACACAGTCGCTGTCGAATCTTGTCGTCGTCTTCTCTGGAGCTCGTCATGCACATGCTCCTTGATATCCTCCTCGCCAATGCTGGCTTGAGCCGAGGCATCATCAGCTTGAGAAGCCATGACAGCCTTTCAAGTCGAGCGGGGCGACGACCGGCAAGTAGTGGTAAGATCCAGTTTGCAACGCGGTCGAAGCAGAGTAGATGGTGTCGCCTGAATATTCGGGTGTAAAGGGTAGTACGGTTCGTACGCGAAACTCGAAGGAAGATCGTAGGTTACGGTACGAGTAGTCATGCAGTCGTGAAGATGGGTCCGGTTTGCGCCGCAAACAGCCAACAGTATCGTGGGGAAATAATAAGACACAAGCTTGGTCACCTACGTTGTGCGCTTGGAGTGACGGCAAATGGCACAGACGTACGAGTGAAAAAATTGGGATACAAATTTTGATACTGTTGAATGAAGAAACAAACGTGAAGAGGAGTAATCGTTGAAGGAAGCAAACAATCGGATCGCAAGGAAGTGAAGATAAGGATCACGGCAATCCCAATCAAGAAGGAACCTGACCCAGGGCTGACGTCTAGGCAGCTTTAGGCCCCATCTGCCTGCGGGTTTTAGGGGACTGATAGTGGATCTGACTTGCTCAGCGGTCGAGGCGCCCTGGGGAAACAACTGGAGCCATTACGATTTTACCCACTCTTGCACGTCTAAGCGCGATGATCATTGGCCATGTGCTTATCGATAAACAATGACGCCAATCGGGCGGTCTTTTCCTCAACACCGTGAACGGATCACATGCAAGCATTGATCAAGTGCTGAGACAGGCCCATATGATGTGAATAGTGCCTTTGGCCATGCTGACCATAAAGGCCCTCATTCACAGAAGAAAGAAAGATCACCTGCTTGGAGGACACACGTCACGACCTGTGTGCAAGATATTTTCTGTGCCTGAGTCAGAGAAGCGTCATTATGTGAGTCCTCTTTTCTACGCTGTCTTTGAGTGGTAGATTGAGACAAAGTCAAATGTGATCGACTCAGCCTCGATCGAGCCATAATCAAGCCATGTGTATCGAAAGTAAATAGTAAAGCAAGTATTTGTGGTTCTTTTACTCGTACTCGTACATTGGGCTTTCGGATCTTAACACACCAATAAATATGTTCAGTTCCGCCACTGCGGCCTTTTGTATTCCATCACCTGCCTATCATCCTGTAGCAAACCAAAAACTCCCGCTTAAATGCCAACAATTCCGTGTCCTCAATTGAGCAGAGCCGCACTTTCACTGCCAAAAACAAAGTTTACCGCTGGATGTGGCTCCAGCGACCCAGTCCAGCGATGGGTGGAAATGGGCGACCGCGGGCACTGCTGTAATCCCTTCGCCATCAAGCTGGGCCAGTTGGCTACCATCTGAAGCAAAGACGTCCACAAAGCGATTCATGTTGCCAATAACGAACTTCTGAATGCCATCGTGTGGCCTCTTCTGCCATTGAGGCTTCAGGATAGTGACCCATCGTCCAGTCTGGTTGTTGTGGCGGACTGTGTGAGCCGGTTCCATGGCACTCTCTTTGATGTCATGTCCAGTCTTCCATGATGAAGCGTTGCCGAAATCGTAAATCTTTATCGTATCATCATAAGAACTGGTAGCAATTTGCCCGCCAGGACTCCACGAGGCATGCGAAACAGACAGTCGCGACTCATGCTCACCGAGGAGTGCAGGATGTCGAAGATCGCCCTTACCACTGATCTTGCGAAGATCCCAAATCTTCAAGGTACGGTCCAAGGATGCAGTCGCAAGCAGGTGAGGCTGCAGAGGGTGAAGCGAGAATCCTCCGATCTTGTGGCTAGATAGCGTCCAGATCTCGGCGTCCCCAGAAGTTCGCGTATCATAGCGTCCAACGCCGCCGTCAAGAGTCGAGAAGAACAAGAGATTGGGCTCGGATTCGGCCATGTCGAGAGCAGAGATGGGCAGCTCTTCATCCTCGTCGCGGGGTGCCCACACCTGTACTGAAGCTGTCTTTTCTAGATCAAGTTTTCTTATCGAACTATCATAGGACGATGTATACACCGAGTTTGGCTCATTCTGTGCGAAGACGAACGAAGATATCGTCCGGGTGTGTGTTTTGAAGGCCGAAATAATGGGGCCAGGAACGGCGGCATCTTCGTCTTCATCATCAACATCAGGAGCAGTCTGCGACGCGTCAAAAATTCCCATGTTGCCTTCCTTGTCTCCAGCAAATACAAGGGGCTTCGTTTCGGTGGGGTGGAACCCAAGAGCGTAGGCTCTTTGCGGCGTAATTTTGATGTCTGCATTGCACGTTAGCAAGATAATTCTGTCTGCCCGTCGTACATATCACATACCATTTGGAAGCCAGTGCTCGTATAGTTTGAGGTCTCCCATGCGCTCTCTCAGCTCCTTGAGCCCCTTATCAGTCGTCTCTCGGACATCATCTTCAGTAAACGTTCGCACGCCAGGTTGAGCGCCGTAGGTGATACCCTTAATAACACCCACGTCGGCATTCCACTTCTTTCCATCAACCGCAACATCTCCCAAGCTTAAATCACCGTTGTTTCTTAGCCTCTTCGCCTTAGCTTGTTCCGCGAAGACCTCGGCTTCGACTTCAAGCTTTCTCTTGAGGGTTTCGTTGTCTGCATCCAGGCCTGCCAACCTTGAACTTTGGCGGGTGGGCTTTGCGACTTCTCTCTTTACAGGTGTACGGGTCTTTGGTCGCGACGGGGTGGTTTTTTTCTTGGGCGTAGGCGCAACTCTCTTAGCTATCACGGCTACGTCGCTGAGCATCTTTTTGTTCGCGGCGATGTTCTCCAGTCGCCTTCGCTCGAACTCGCTCATCGGAGCGTCCGCGCCCTTTTTCGGAGGCATCTTTGGGGTAGTAGAAGCGCTAATGAATGTGGTAGAAAGGTAAACGGTGAGAAACCATAAGATAGAATATTTTTATATGAGTATATAAATGAAGGAAGGGTGAGCCAGACTGCAGCTGTAGCGAGATCAAGTTAAGAAGTGCAGCCGGTCTGTTTTGCGCAAAGAGAAACAGAGGGGGGAGATCGTGAACGGTGACGTGCAAGGCGCCATCAAAAACGCGGTTTGCTAATTAATTCTGGCGCGAAGTCACGCGCTCGACGGCCTGCTCGCGTTTTGGTGCCGAGGTTCTACCGTAGATCCCTGCATTCATTCCGTACCTGAGGCTCAGTATCAAATTTCAGCTACCAAAATCTCAGTTGAAGATTTGGCACTCAACCAGGTCTTTAGCACAACATCAAAATGTCGCGAAATCTTTTACCATTTCTTTACCAAACGCGGACTTTGCAACTTGCATTTCGCCGTCCTGCGACTATTCTCTTTTCCCAGAAGGCCGGCGTGGCAACTGAGACAAAACGCCCAAGAAGGATCGATAATTCTATTCCTTTCGAGTTTGATGACGAAGAGCAAGCAAACGCTCATGTCTCGGACATCGAGAAACAGGGGACTCTGACACCCTCAGAGACTGAGATCTTCAAAAGCATCTTCGATGATATCTCTCATGCTCGCTTACCACAAAACAAGAAGCCTCCTCAGTTAGATCAACAACAACCGAGAGAGGCATCACCATCAACTGGATATGGCGCAGAAAGGCGTTTAGGAAACACACTGGTTGAGAAAGCCCGCGGTGCAAACTTTAGCGAAGAATTCCTCAAGCGTTACCCGTCGTCATTGCGAAGAGCTGCTGAGAATGCTCTTGGCAAGTTTGAGCTTGCGCCCAAGCGTCCTAACTTGTACAATATGACTGAGTTAGACAAGGCAGAGAAGAAGCAGTTACAAGAATGGGCGAAGTATGAGAGTTGGAGGGAGCGTGAAAGGTTGAGAGTAGAGAAGCTCATGCAGGATTGTCAGACTGACGCTGAGCTGTGGGAGGTTTTGGAGAAAGAGGTCTTCTCACTGCCAGAGAAACTGGGGATTGTCGAGCAAAAGAAAACTGCGCAAAAGATCCGCAAGATTAACAAGAAGATTAAGGCACAGGACAATGAAGCAGTTATGGATGTCCATGGGTATCTGTACTCTCACTTCCTAAACTACAGTCTCAACCTTTTCGACACCGGATTTCCGAAGCCATCCATCCTTGCCTTCAACATCCTCCCCCGAATCAAGAAACTTGGACTCTCCTCCTATGTTCTCGGAGTATCAACGCCACTTTTTATCAAGCTCGCCGAAATCCATTGGAAGCGGTACGGTGATGCCACCTCAGCCTTCGACGTCCTTGACGAGATGAAGCCCCTGGGTTTGTTTCCGACAGAGAAACTTGGGGAGATTGAGGAGTTGGTCGAACAGATTTCAGAGCACTTGCACAGCTGCACTTGGGGCGCTCAGGGTCCTTTCGTTATGGCTATGATGCAAGCACCTCCTTTTGATGCCACTCTTACGAGCCGTCTTGGACGTATGAAGGGGCTTATTGCAAAGCGGCAATTCTTTAATGAAAGAGATGGTCGAGGAGAGGATGAAATGTGAGGAATTTGTATGATAGTGTTATGATGACAGGATGACTCTTAGACGTGTATTCAAATGTATTATATGGCCTGGCGGCCACTGTATCAACAAAAAAGCAAAAGAATTCAGCTGTATTTGAGGAGTTGTATCATCCTCGCCCGTTTGAGGCTACTTCGTTACTCCCGGTAGTTTTTCACAATGACAAAATCACAACACCAATGCGACACATTTATCAAGCGGAGAGCATGCTGGAAAGCACATGTTTATTTAGTTTAGTAGCGATTGAGAAAAAAAGACAAAAAGAATCGCCTGTGTAACACAGGTGGCTGGATCTCTCCCGCCGGGAATTGAACCCGGGTCTCAAGCGTGACAAGCTTGCATACTGACCACTATACTACGGAAGACGAAACAGGTTGAAACCTGTTGTAGTGAGGGGGGTTGTGACTGAGAGGGGGAATTCAAGGTATATATACCCACTGGATTTTTTCTCACCCTATCCTCTTTCATCGGACAGCCTCTACTTCTGACAACCAATAAACTTCTCAATGCTTTTCGAAATCCTATGTCTCAAAGGGATCCAAACGAACTTTTACACTTAAAGTGAAGGATATCGATATTACAATCAATGGCGTGGGCAAGTATTGTCTTAAATGGTTATCCATATGTAGGGCATTGCTTTTAAACCTCAAGGTCCAGCGGATCTCACTATACTTAAAGGCTTGACAAAAGAATACAGCCGTTATAGTACTGGAGCCACAAAGCCAAGATGGGAGGTACCGAGGACTGACACTCCGGAGTAGAAGCCGACAAGCAGAATGATGGTGTATTTGCGCCAAACAGGCAGATTGAGAGGATCTTGCTGCATTCAAGTCAGTAAAAGGCGACAGGTGATCAAGAAGCTGATGCGTCACTGGGCCGACGATTGCACCTATATAGGCCCTCTCAGACGTTAATATTACGAAGATTGGTGTTGATGGCTTTTCGATATGTTGAACTCGCCGAGGAAAACATCTGGGGTGTTCGCGGACTCACTGCAATGGCGTTCGCTCAAGGCTGGAGTGCCGACGTAACTCCAAAAGGAGATCGGACAGTACCAGTGAAAGATCATTTTGTCTTACCTGTACCGTCTTGATAGAATTGGCAGAGAGGACATCTCATACCATAGTGGAAAGGTACATACGAAGCTACGATCACTGCCAGTTCCTCCACAACATGACACGGGCTGGTCTTGACAAGTATCTAGATCACATACCCTCCCTCCGTTTATTTGAAACTTTATCCGGACGTGGGAGGCAAGCTCGGAAAGAAGCTAGGAAAGCTGTGTAAGATGCTGTGAGAACTGGCCTTGTAATCTTTGGCATAGGCCAACACTTGAAGATATAGCGACTACGAATTCTCTAAATTTCCATTGGTGCACAGAGACTAGCTGATATAGACTAGTTATAAGACATATATGTCTATTCTGAAAATATAGCGATTATATGAAAGATGCTCCATTCTGAAAAGGTGTTTTGAAGTTCTACTCCAACCGATGGAATCCTACCACATCAACAACTAGGACATATCCTAATAATCCTGCTTCAATGTGATGATAGCAAAATATGGGCCATTGAGAGCGTCGTGAAGTTTTCCTGATCTATAAGAGTAGTTAGGTAGCGTCTAGAATGCTATCACGAAGTTGAGGATACCAGACGGATAAAAAGGTCCTATAGATGAAAAGTCCAATGGTGAACAAGCCTTTTCGGTTATGTAAAAGAGATTCTTCACATTCAACAATTATCCTTAGTGCCATTTACTGGGTAGAGAAAAGCATGCGTCAATTTGCAGCATATATAAAGCAGAATATCTCACCATCTTCCTAATCGAGTTAAGACAACGTGGCCGAGTGGTTAAGGCGATGCCCTGCTATCTCTTACGAGACATCAAAGGCATTGTGTTCGCACGCGTAGGTTCGAATCCTGCCGTTGTCGATTGATTTTTTGTTTTTCGTAGAATTGTGTAAGGTTTCCGACCTGGATAAGGATAATGGTATTTGGTGTCAAGAGAAGTTGTGGCGCTTTCTGAAAAGCTATGTCAACCCTGTCCTTGGAAGTAATACCAGGATGAAATGATGGACCATTTGACATACTGTCCAAAAAGGTCATTGTTAGTTCATTACTTGTTAGGATGTGCAGGAACTGATCAAGACGCAAATCAAAATCCACCTGCGTTGCCAGCATACATGCAAGATAATCAGTCGGTTTGTGCAGGTGATGAAATATGAACCGACCGGTTCTGTTTCATACACATTCACATCAACTCCAACATTCCCATTCATATATATTATTATCAATAGAATGTTTGCCATTGAACTTGAAATGCTCGGCGCATAAAGAAATTCTACCGTACAGATGGCCATCCCATCTTTGACAGATATCAAGTTTACCACCCTACACCATCTCGAAACTCATCGTCTTATTGGTTGTGAAACTGTTGACTTCTAAATCAGGGGCACAGACCAATTAGCGCTTTGCTCTTCAGCCCAAGATGTGGGCCTCCAATTAATTATCTCCGGTTCAAATGCTGACAGCCCACGACGCGTTGTTGCAAAGTCCTTTTCCAAGTTGCCACGACGTCAAGACAAATCTATAGACCATCGGCTTCACTATCGTAGAGTTGTTTGAGATCGATAATATGGGCTCATTCTTATCAAGAAATGAATTCCCTGTAGAGGGCAGAGCAAGTGGCATCATCCACCTCTCATGTAATGCTGAGCTAACTTATTAGACTGTCCTTATCACGGGTGGTTCTCGCGGCCTTGGTCTGGCAGCAGCATGCCAGCTCGCAGCAAAAGGGGCCAGCATAGCCATTGGCGCACGAGACCCCGAGGTCCTCAAAGAAGCCCTTGCACAAGTCGAAAAGTCTGCTCGCTCGCCAACTCAGCGCTTCTTCTCACTCACAGCTGATGTGACCAAAGCTGCTGAGTGCGCACGTGTCATTTCGGAAGTGACTGCTTGGAACGATGATAGCCCGCCAGATATTGTGTGGTGTTGTAGCGGAAGTGCGCATCCTACGCTATTTGTTGATACACCCGTTGAGCAGCTTCAGACCATGATGGATAGCAATTACTTTTCGAGTGCGTATATGGCTCATGCTACGCTGAATGCGTGGTTACGACCTGCCATTGACGGTGTTGCCAAAAAGCCTTCAGAGTCCAAACCATTGGCATCTCGTCACATCATCTTCACTGGATCTTTCGTTTCTCTGTACAGCTTCGCAGGCTTTACGCCCTACTCTCCATCCAAAGCTGCCATACGATCCCTATCAGATTCTCTCTCACAGGAAATGAACTTGTACGCCGGTGCCCATCCTGATGAGCCTCGCGTTCGCATACACACCGTCTTCCCAGCGACGATGCCAACGAAGTCGTTGGATGATGAGAACCGCGTCAAAACGGATGTTACAAAAGCGCTCGAGGAGGGTGATCAGATCCTCTCACCGGATGAGTGTGCCCGACGTGCGATTGCGGGGCTGGAGAGGGGAGAAGAGCTGGTTGCGACGAGTACGATTATCAGACTTGTTATGACGACTGTTATGGGCGGTGCGATACGAGGTGGATTTTGGGCAGGATTGGCGAATACTATCTTGAGTTGGATTGTCATGGTCGTGATGGTTTTTATTCGGTGGGATATGGATGTCAAGGTGCGGAACTGGGGTAAGAAGCATGGAGCGAGCGGCAAGGCCTCCGAGTAATGGGTAAGTGGAAGGGCATTGCGGATGTTTCCTGAGTATATTCACTGCATAATTGGGCTGTCAATTGACGTTGTTTCTGTTCCACAGCCACTCGTATGAACGATTGGACACCAATCGCTATCTTCTCCAAACTCTCTTGTTTCCTCACTGGGTATTGCACAAGGCGTCGGGGAAGGTGTTCCAGGTAGGCTATGCTGTTTGTGAGAGCGCGTACATGATGCATGTGGTACGTTGTGTAGAGCAAGCCTCGTTTCACTTAATTCCGAAAACTCGCAGCAATTATGTTATCTAAATCTGAATGTTTCCTGGATTTTACAACTCCAAACTAAAAGTCCCTTCGTAACTAAGGATCGTCTTATTACAAGAGCTTGGGGGAGAAGAGGTAATTAACTCAATCTTTTTTCCCTCTCTTTCTTTTTGGCGGTTAAGAATCATTCTTGAGGCTTAATTCAACCTCGAGAGGTGCAGGGGGCGTTAGGCTCACTGCAGAGAATCTTACCTGCAGCTGGATATGCACAACAGGGTTTGCACAGCCTCTGAGGCAGCCATAAGGCAACCCGTAGTTGGCCATCGCATTAACTCGATCTGTTGGTTCTGGGCTGGTTCAAAAGAGCGCACTCTAGTGTCGCAGCCTCGATCTCGTTTCCACTGTTTCTCTCTTTCATTCCGTTGTCTGAGCTGATGGAAAATCACTACCCACAATGGACCCTCTATCAATAATAGCGAGTATCGCTGGAATAGCAACAGCAGGAGTCCAGCTTTCCAAAACCTTATTCCATCTCACAAGAACATATCGCAATGCTCCCCGGGAGATACAATCAATGGCAATTGAGATGTCAGGTTTGACAGTAACTCTGGAACATCTGCGCGATATCCTTACAACCGGTCATGCCTATACAAAACCGTTGTTTTTCGAAGGTGTCAGGAATGTCATCAAAAACATCCAATCAACTCAGCAGGAAATACAGAATCTTGCAAAGAAGGTCGATGATCAGCCAATATTTGCGAGATTCAAGTGGTATAAGTCTACGAGGCTGCTGTCTGACATAGACAAGCACAAGGTCACGTTGACTCTGCAAATCACAATCCTTTCAGCGGCAGTCTTGGTTAAGTCTACCAACGGGTGAGTTACCTGCTCAGATACAGTTGAGTAATACTGATCAATGCAGCTCTCTATCAGGCAATGAGAAATCCGACAATAGGTTCAAGATACAAGCCGAGAGCCTCATTCAAGCTGGTCAAGCCTCGCTTCAGGCCGACAAAACATCGCGTCCCATACCAGATCCCCCTCAGGAAAGAGCGCCAAGTCCACCTGTTCGCACCACGAAACGACTGCCAAGTCCAGTACGTCAGTCCGAGATTCACGTACGAACAGAGGATTTGTACAGCCAATCAAGTACAACAAGACATACCCTCAATGTCCCTGAAGAGGGTGGAGATGAAAGCTACTCTGTTGTGGCTCGAACCTCGAAAGCGCCCGAAGGCCCTAGCCGTGATGCGCATGCTGACATCAAGGATGACAAAAGTGAAACAAACTCGGAATGGGAAGATGACGGCGAAGATGAAGACCTAAAACGCGGAAGAGGAACGGGCTTTGATCCACTCTCCGGTAGAATTGCCCAGTTTGGTCGAGACTTTCACCTACGTGGCGATGCAGCCACGTTCCTGTATAAGCTGGTCTACTTAGATGAAGTAACAGCCTACACACCGACAGCCTACGATGAGGGCTCGGGCCAGGAGACCGAGGAGGATGCTTATGCAGACTCCTCGGACGATTCAAGACCCCTTCGAGTGAGAAGCAGGATCCCGTCAAGACACGTAAACCCTGAGCGTCAGGAGCCGGGCAGAGTTGTCAATCAGCTACTCCTAGCATGGACATCACTAAGTGAAACCGAAATCGAGAAGGGCAGTTCTGATTCTCAGCCTAACGCTAGAGAGAATTCTGCACGACAAGCATACGTTGTAAGTGAAGCTGAGGATGAGGATGAAGATGATAATGAGAGAGTTCAAGTAAGTTACCTGTCCTAGAGTTGCCATGTGGATTGCTCTTAGGTTTGCTGACATTCATAAGACATCCCTACCAAGGCCTGGAAGCCCCAATGCCTCAGAACATGGGAAACATAACATTCCTGAATACAATTCTCGTGGTAGACGCATACTCCGACCTAGTCAATTCAACAAGAATTCTCGTAATGAAGCCTACAGACGTTCATATCTGGGCGAGGCAGAAAGCGAACAATCGCCATACATCAAATATAGTCAACCCTGGGCTTATGCTCAAGCTGAGAACGCTCACGAGCCAACCGCCTGGAGTCAACCGTACTCATACCCACCAGGACTTGTTCCGCCACCACCAACGGCATTCACATATCCACCACCTCCTGAAGCACAAGCACCTGTTCAGAGCACAGAACCAGAACCGAAGCCTCACGTGGTCATCCTCCCCTATGCAGACCCTGCTAATTCAGAAACCGGACCAACAACGCCCAAACTCGACATTGCACCGTGTCTCAGCATGAGCATCGTCAGACAGAATGAAATTCCGATGTGGAACTGCGATAAATTTACGTCTCAGCATGGAATTCCAGGTAAAGCGATTATGGGCGCTCTCGCTGGGGATAAAAACCTACGTGCGATGGAACTCGCACATACTTTGGTGAAAGGCCAGAATTTGGAGCTCGTGTATATACGAGGGAACGGTATGCTACACTCTTGAACCCACACCGGAGGATCTACTAACCTTTCAGACCTTGGAGAGACGTGGTTCATCAACGAACGACCAGTATTTCTACAGTTTCTCCACTGTGGATATTTGCCGCAATTCTATCCAGCCAAGGAAGATGACGATAAAGCTATGCAACAAGAATATGTGGCTATTGGAGAAGAATGGGCTAGCTCCGAAGCTTTGAATCTCCTTGGACTATCTGTCAAAAGTCGGAAAGAGGGGAGAGTTTTCCTAGATCCAAGCACCAACTGGGTAAGCCCGACCTAACTCGTTTACATTGGGATAACTACTGATTTTCTCTCTAGTCCATGATTGACGAACTTGCCATAACAACATTGCAGTTGAGATGTATGCGTCAGAGACGAGTATACCTGCCGACCTTTTATAACTCGATAGCTACATTCCGACAAAAACACCGTGAAGTTGCACCACCACTGTGTATTTCAATACCAGAGATGGAAATCCTACCGTCAACGAAGCCAGAGTCGCAATCCATTACTGGCGATGACAAAAAAGAAGTCGATGTCTTGAGCTTTCTAGTCACCGAGGAGCCACCTAAAGCCCAAGAAGAAGGAATCAACAGAACCAGGAACAACACACAATCAAGTAATATTCAGCCGCAAATCTCTATCACACCGCCACCTACACCGAAGGAAGTCCAAACAGCAGAATTTGATACGAGCGAAGTAACTTCCAACGTCTCTTCGAGATCTCGTTTCTCCAAGTTTGTGAAGCGCTACAAGGCTGGGCGCAAGCAGGATCGCTTGCCTCTTGCCCTGCCGAGCTATGGTTCGAAGACCAGTGGGGGCCACGCAGCATATGTAGAGTCGGAAGATGAGGATAAGAGACCATTGACGCCAACGGACTCAGGGGTTGGAAGTTCAATTGCCTAAACATGGCACGGTCCACGTCGATAGGTCGAAAGCTGATTCTATGTATATATATATTTATATCTGTATAAATTATGTCAAACGTTGTTAAACTTTGGCGCTTAACCGTTAATCCTTCTTATAAAAAGGATAATCGGTGTAACCAGCAACGTTATCCTTCAATGGCCCGTAGAACGTCGTCCTATCATAAGCCTGCAGCGGCCATCCATTCCGCAACCTCTCCACAAGATCAGGGTTGCTAATAAAGTATCGTCCGTACAACAAACCATCATATCTCCCACTCTCGAGCACACCCCACGAGTTAGCATCGTTGAAGCCACCCGCAGAGAAGAAAGGCGTATCGCCAAAGATGGATCGGAAAAGTGACAGGTCGACGGTCGGCAGCCCCCACGAACCGAGGAACTTCTGCTTCTCGGCTTCGGAAAAGATCTGCTCGTAGCGAGGCTCTACGAAGCTTACATAGGAAAGCTTGGGGAGGCGACTCTTCAGCTCGCGGCAGAGATGGCCCCATGTTTCGACGCGTTGTTCACCGCGGGCTTGGTTGAATAGACCGAATGGTGTGAGACGGATGGCTAAGTTGTCTTGACCGATTGCCTTTGCCAGTTCCTCCATGAGCTCTAGTGCAAAGGTGCAGCGCTTTTCCTCTGAGCCGCCGTAGGAGTCAGTTCGCTTGTTGATGTTGGAAGACAAGAACTGCTCGACGAGATAGCCGTTACCACCGTGGACTTCCACACCGTCGAAGCCAGCTTCCATTGCATTCTTTGCAGCGTTGACGTAGTCACGGATGGTGCTCTTGATCTTCTCGACGGTCATCTCAACAGGAGGATAGTCTGCAAGCTTGACTGGTGTGGAAGTGTGAGGAGGTGGGTAAGGGTAAGTCTCCTCGGGATCATCCCAAGGGATAGCCGAAGGAGCCAAGATAGGAGTGCCGGTCAACTGAGGGATGTTGGCACGGCCAGAGTGCCACAGCTGAGCGTAGATGTAACCCCCCTTTGCGTGGACTGCGTCGACGACCTTCTTCCAACCTTGGACCTGCTCTGAGAGGAAGATGCCAGGAACACCCGGCATACCATTTCCCTAGTATTGGTGTTAGTTACATCGCATAAAAAGTGACAATAATTCATATGTTACCTCGAGTGAAGGAGGAAGACCCTCAGAGATTATAAGTCCACCATCTGTTGCGCGCTGAGAATAGTACTCAGCTATCAAATCGTTGGGAACCCAGAGGCGATTAGGGTTCTCAGGTGTCGACTCGGGGTTCACCGGCGTACCCCGGTTTCTTGTAAGAGGCGCATGAATAACGCGATGCTTAAGATGAATCTTCCCATTGCCAATGTCCAGAGGAGTAAACAGCTTCGAAGCCGCACCAGCGTCTAGAATATCACCCATGATGAAGAAGTAATGATGTCGTGATCGTAAGTTGTGTGTGAAGAGAGTATTGAGGGAGTACTCCAGAGTCAAGTTATCAAGCCAAGATATTTAATCTCCTTTTTAACGATCGACAAGCCAGCGATATCAGCACCTGATAAACCTGTGGTAGTACTGGGATTTTCTAAGGGACTAAGAGAGGAGCATCATTTCGCAGACCAATGCCAGGCTTTAAACAATCTTTTGCAGTCTCCATAAGTAAAACTTCTGCCTCACATATCGCCTCGGCGTTCTCCACAGACAAGGACGACTCCTCACTGGGGGTCTCTTTGTGTGGGTTTGGCATGTCGCCCATGAATCCATCATCTCCAGAACGCTAAGATAGAGCTAGGCGCAGCATTGAGTTGAGGCAACATTGGTGGCCTGGGGTTTCAATAAGAAGGCGGACTAAGGATATCTCGTTTTAGTCTAGGAATATAATATTCAGATGGTCGTGGTGCATAATTAGTATGGAATAAGCGTGATTTGTCGTTCTCTCGCCTTACTTTTTTTGTTAAATTAATTAGAGTTTGTATTGTGTTATCTACGCAAGAATATATCCGCGTATCGGTCTTATCTACCGCTAAAGAATTGCCAATTTCTGCTATGCGCCCCAGACGACGTCCTTGCTTTTTGTCATTGCTTTTTTACCAGGACAGCGGAAGGAAATGGGTGGAAGAATCGCGCACGCCATTCCGCGTCTCGCGTTATTCCCTTCCCCTGAGGGTTCTCTTATCTCTGTCCGTCAAATCTTCGACTCAAGAACCTTGCCCCCTTGGACATGCACATGCGACGTCACAATATTGCCGAATGTGACTCTGGCCCATAATAAACGTGGGTAGACAGGGGTTCCAATCCAAGGTCCTCGCTCGTCAGATCCTTTCATCGCAATCGACTCCAGTAAATCTTGACGTTCTCTGATCCAAGCTGAACTGTCAGATCTTGAAAGAAGGAGCGAGGTCCTGACCCTTTTTATTTCTTTCCGGCTGACAAAGTATCTCTCGGTAGAGTCGGAAACACTAAACGATTAGTCCTGCGACTAAAATTGTGACAAGCCTCAAGTTTCCACTTGTCGGGCGGGTTTTGCGGGCTTTAAAATCGGGTGACGTTTCGCTGCTAATGAAACTTAGTCCCGTGACGCCTGCAGATCGCTGAAACCATGTCACAGTAGAAGAAACTAAACTGACGCTTCAGCCGCGTGAATCGGTTCAATGCCCTGTCTGACAGCTGACGCTGAATTGCGTGCGACTCCCCTCCTTGACCCTATCCTGATCCTGCTCTCAGACCTCCCACGTGTAATGTCAGTGCGCGGGCTGGCCCCAACCGAATATCCCGACTATTGAGCCTCACCGAGAGACGATCACTGCGTCGTGATAGGTCAAGGGGGGTTTGGCAGTGAGCTTGGAGAGATTGGAACTCATCCTTCCATGTTCGGATCTTCATACTTTCAACTCCTTGTAACCTGCAACAGCTTTGACATGCGGTGCACTCGGTCCAACCGCCTCAGCTAACAACCTCTCAGGTCCCACGTTTCTTCTTCCCCTGGCTCGCTGATCTGGCTCGGTTAACATACCGTACAGTGGGTTCAATGCTCAATGGAGTATGCAGTCGGACCATTCGGCTGAAGCGATCAATGCTAAATCGCATCAGAGCTATATGATAGCATGGACCCATAACCATCACACTGCAGGCGTAGCCACTCCCAAAGTTCCCAGCTTATACTGAAGCTGGCAATGATATACATTACCCAGACCCCTTTGTCCGGAGGACTCACCACATACCCCGTAATACGCAATGTGCTCTATTTACCCCGTGGGCTCGTACTCCGTAGAAAAGCAATGGTCCTCCCCCGATCTTTTCGCGGCTCGGGACTCTGCACCTTGTTCGGCCTAGGTTTGTTCTCTGTAGGGCTTTGTCTTTCCTGACTATGAGCTATCCCGGTGCGCTTCCTCCTCCTGCGGGAGTTGAGCCAAATCTGGAGAAGCCTGTCGATGTGCTGAGGACGGCGAATTATGTCACTCAGGCTCTTACGCTTGTTTTTACTACGTTTTTTGTGGCCACTCGCTTTTACGCCAAGTACAAGGTTATGGGAGGAGGTTTCACGAAAGATGACAGTGAGTTTCTCTGCGGTTTTTGGTGTTAAGGATATTAACCTCGTTAGTTGCTACGTATTCCTCTTTTGTGTTGATGGTTGGCTATTGTATTACTTCCATCATCGGTACGTCTAGAATTGTTCTTCTCCTGTCCTTTGCACATATGCTTACATCTGCCAGCTGGAAACTATGGCGCTGGACTCAATCAGTGGGACGTAAGTCCTGAGGATATGAAGAAATTCCTCCAAGTAAGTTCACCTGTCTCTACACCACTGCTTTATCTAACAATTCACCAGTGCGGCTACGCTGCCACCCTCTTCTACGCCCCGATGGCCCTAACCGTCAAACTCTCCCTCCTCTTCATCACCACCCGCGTCTTCGGATCAGTCCACAAAAAGACCATGATAGGCATCAACGTCTTCATCGGCATGCTAGTCGCCTACTACGTGTCTGGCTTCTTCATCAAGCTCTTCATCTGCAAGCCTATAAGCGCCTACTGGCACGGTGACATGGAGATGTGCCTTGATCAGAACGCTATTATCACAGCCGATGCTATTATTAGTGTCATTAGTGATTTGGCTATTCTGTTTCTTCCAACACCACTCACGTGGTCGCTTCAGATCTCTAGGCGAAAGCGGCTTCGTGTGACGGGTATTCTCTGTGCTGGTGGTGTCGCCACAGGGTTCAGTATCTACCGACTGGCTATGATTCTCCATGAGCGCAACTCGGGCAACCAGACCATTGTTTTCACAAAAGTCATTCTATCTGGGTACGTCATTTACTCCCACTCCTAATTACTTATACTGACAAAGTTTGTAGTAACGCAGAAGCTGGAATTGGCTTGATATGCGCATGTCTCCCTTCAATAAGCGCCCTCATCGTACGCCGCCATGGCTACCCATCCAACGGTTACCCATCCCGCGGCTTCCAAAGTTCCGCCAAAGTCGATACCAGCAGACACGGCGAGATTATGATGACTCGGTCGTTTCAGGTTGATACTGCGAGTAAACAGGGGGACAGCGACGCTTTTAATTTCGGACATGACGAGGCTGGGCTAATAGCAAGTGTTCAAGCAAACCCGAAGAGCGACTATTCAAGTAGGACTGTGTCTTCAGGCTCGGGTGGTTGATGGGTCTTCTAAGAATCTACTTCCGGCGGTTCGCTTTAAGTTTATGTAATGGCTGTATGTACATGTAGTTGATAATGCTTATATATAATGGATATTTGTACTTCAGCTACTTGACGTTTGAAGTTACCTTGTAATGAAATCCAGGCTTGACTCGTACCTAGAGGCCGCATGTGCTTTTATTACACCATTAAAGTCAACAGGCTTCGAGAAGGGGTGAAGTGGGTAATGAGAGTTCAATTCCTACAGGTCCTGCTCTAGCCAAGTCCACGAACGCCACAAGTTTATGCAAGTCTTCTCAATTCCTCTGTAACCAAGATGGCAACCGCCATTTCTCCTTTCCTCGTAGTAATCGTATCACTTCGGTCCAATACTCTCTTGGGCCCACTTGCTATGCATCTCTGGGGTCCATCATGACACGAAATATTATATCGATAAAGTATTCTATTTTGCCCTGTTCATGATTCAAATCACCAAAGGGCGGCGCAAAGGTGCACCCTTTTGGGGGTGCTCCGGCATCCAGAAGTGCCTTTATCAAGCTCAACCTTCGTTGAAATGGAATCGAATAATTGGGCGCCCAGTCTTCATAACTCTTATGATATAGACGTCCAAAAATAGCATTATAAAGCAAGGATCTTCGACCCCTCCTTACCTTCAGAAGCTTTTTGTTTTCTTTTACCTTTACCATCACATATGGTTTTACTGCAAACTGGGCAGCCACACTAGTGAAACAGTCTTCTACGTGACCAGGGAGATTGTGAAAGATGAGTGGCCGATGACCAACTTCATACGTGTCACCCTGTTTAGGCGTAGAGTCCAAGTCTTTGGTGTTCTTCTGACGCCTAGAGAATTCAGAGGCTTGCATAGCAAGGTGAAAGAAGTCAGGTGCTTTCGCCTTTATATGAGCCTGAGCGGCTTGGTCAAGGACCTCCTTCAGTTTGTCCATATGATGTATGAGCACAGGTCCGTTGACAACTGACTCAACGGCTCTCATCGCATAACGGAAGCCTATGGTCTTGAAAGAGTCAAAGCTGTAATGTTCGTGGACTTCCCATGGGTTGTTGACATGCGCTTCCAGCAGCATGAGATTTGCATCGAAACTTCGAGGCAGGCGGGCCGATATCAAGGATGAAACTCCAGAGCATGAGAGCCACTCTTTAACGCTTATATGATGCAAGAAGACCATACCATTGCTGTAGAGTTCTAGCATGCCTCGAGTGGAACTATCAAGACGCCTCTTGAGAATACTGACCGCGGCATCGTGAGCCATAAAGTCTGCCTGAGGGATCCATACATTTTCCTCTATGAACCATAGGGTCCTAGCCTCAAGTTCCGATAAAGATGCCATCTGTAAAGTCAAATAGACAGAAGAATTCATAGCATCCCCTGGGTCTAGACTGTCGTACATCTTGTTGTAGAGTTCCATAATATCTGTGGGTAATGAGTCAACGATGGAACGAAGCTCGCTTAAACTTTTGCCCTGGGACAAAGCGGACGCAAGGTCTCTCACTACCAGATAGACCCAAAGGAAGACACCGCTTTCTTTGATGAATAAACTCTCCAGTAAGGCCTGTATCTCACTGAGCGATAGACTTTGCCATTCTCTGAACGCAGCACTTGCCTCAAAGTGACCCTTGATACAACAGTCAATATCTGGCCCAGCGACGACATATTACTTTGGCAATGAGATCTGGTCTAGATATTAGGTAATGCCATAGTATAATTCGCAGGAGTCTTTCTCGAGAGTGCTAAAGACGTTGTGTGGTCGCTTCCCAGAAATAGAATTGAGAAAATACCAAGGTACACCGTTTGCCCAATCGTGTAGAAGCGTCAGGGTTGAAGCATGGTGAACGATATACTTCATGAGTGTAGATTTCCCAGATCCGGCTTTCCCAGTAATCCAGTAGAGTGGGCTTTTGGTTCCTTTAAGCCAATCTGTGAATCCTGTTTTTGAATCATTGTTAAAAGTCCACTCGTATGTGGAACGATATGTCTCGGTAATCGACCTATCCCTTGACTCGATGGCGTCGAACCACAGGCTATTGATGATATCTTGTTGGATGAGGCCCGTAACCTCTTCATCAGAAGAGGTTTTTACTTGGATTCCCATGTCTTGGTCGGGTCTCCAATCTACTTTCCACAACTCTCTGAAGAGCCGATTGCGCTTGGAGCTCCCTACACCATTGTCTCTTGAAGAAATTTGAAGCAGGTCTTGCAGAAGCTGGTCGAGCTTTTGGTCGGTCTTATTCACACTGGCCTCCATTCTTTCCAGCAATTTCTGTCACGACTTTCCTTGTACCTTTTCCTCAGTCCTGATAAAGTTGTCAGACAAAACACCCCATCATCACGTCAAGAGTGCAGCTCACCAGAGTGATATCAAAATAGCCATCGTAATTTCTGATTTGATACTTTGAAGGCGTCGGTCCAGGTCGTTAATCTTGCTTTGGGACCAGGAGACTATAAATGCTGTGGCAACGCTGCTGACAGCATAGTTGAATTTCGTATCGCCGCGAGCCTGGAGACCGCTGAGGGCTTGCTGGAGCTCAGTCTCAATCCCTTTACATTGCTGGCAAAGCTTCAAGAGTGTGGCCTTGGAAGACATGCCAGAGGTGGCAGCATCTTCTGCTAACACTACTGATATCTCTTCCCCGGTGTTTGCAAGATCTTTGGCAATTTGATCCAACTTGACGACGTTTGAGGTCGTTGCCGTTGGATTTATACACGTGATGAGCGTCCGTGAGAAGACTGCGCGAAAATTCGACAAAGGTGATGACTGTACCCGCGACTTGGAAGGCTGTGATGGGATCCATGTTTCAACAGAGAATAGAGAGGATGATGATGAAAGAAGGAAAAAGAAGAGGTCAGCTGGAAATCAGGCTGTGGAATTTGTGAATGCTGCGCCAAAACTACATGGCTCCGTCTGCTGCGTAACCTAGGTCTGATATGACTGGATGGAAGGAACATTAGGCCAACATGCATGAAAGATAACTGAAAGAATAGTTCAGTCATGCCAATCTGCCTTGTAGATTGAAAGACTACAGCTACATTGTGGGCGATTGGGCAACGACGATCAGGCTCGCATTGACCCCAGCAAGGCACGGACCTACGACGAATCACAACAAAACGAGATGTAGAGTGTTTGTCAAGAAGAACAAGCTCTTATGATGTTGTATTATTAACTTTACTTTTCAACCGAGTGGTGGGATTCCATTCATCGCTCATTTAGGAAGTAACTATCAGCTAGTCGCTGAGAATCTTCACAGCACCAGATAAATCCTCAATCTTTTTTGTAAGTTTCGAGCGATGCCTCTTCGTAGATTTTGCCTCACCAGCGATTTTCCCTAGTTCTCCAGATTCCAGGTTAATCACCCATTCCTGGGTAAAAACTCGCAGCGGGCTATGAGGTCCATGCAACAAGTTGTAGTCAACGGCAAGTTGAAAGACATTATCGACAAAACGAACAAGTGCAAGCCGATAGTAAGCGTGAAGAATGTCGTGGATCTCTTCCTGCAGCTGTTCCACATTACTTTTGCCTTCAGCAGCTTTTGCAATATCGGCCAGATTCACCATATATTGGGTCTCTCCATACTGAGTGGTATCTTTTCTCGCCTTTGGCTGCAGAAGCTCAGTGATCCGTCGACCTCGAGATTTTGAGAGGGCTTCAGAGAACTGATGGTTTAGAGTATAGGGCTTCTTGTGACGCTCAACTTCGATGAGTAAGTTTGCCTGCTCCATTGCCCTCTTATAACGCTCATGAAGGTCCTTCTGGATCGATGTCCATATACGAAGACGGACGTGGTCTTCCTGGCATACTGAACGAAGCGCGCTGGTGATAAAGCGGTGAAGTGTGATGATGACCCTGTTCATGTAAAGCTTGGTCATGGAACCCCATTTGCGAGACTGTTCGGAGAAAGCCATGGCAATCAAGTTTGGATTGAAGGTGCCAAGATCTAGACCCCTCGTCTGCGAATAAATATTTTTTATCCATGTCATGACATCTTCGCTCGGTGGCGATATGTCGTATACACGGACAACGATATGGCCGATTTCAGCAATCTCTTCAGGCGTAAAATCGTCCACTCCTGTGAGTGTAAAACGTTTTGGGGTTGGCTCAGACTCATAGTCAGGGTTGGGAAACTCTCCCTCTGATTTAAGAAGATCAGGAGTGTGGAAGTGTCGTGAATGAGCCTTCAGTTGAAACTCTTCGTTGAAAAGATGGGTAATATTGACCACCTGTGTAATAAGACGAAGTTCAACTTGGTTGAAAACAGGACCAGCGTTGTAATCAGCTGCTAGTGCTGCCCTCACGCGATCCTGAAAAGCTCCCGCGATGTGACTCAAAAAGCTCCGCTGCTGGCGCTCATCTTGACGAGGTAGCCCGAGATTGTCGAGTTCCGTTTTGTATTTTCTGATCTTACTGTTGACATCTTGGAGTAACTTGGGATACTCGCGTTCGGCAACCTGAAAGAGAAGCCTGCGTAGTTCTTCTTTCAAAGCTGGGATGCCCACTCGGTCCTGCGGAAGATCAGCCCAGGGAGGTGCGTGGAACATGCGATCAAGCTTTGACTGATCGTCCAGCGCGCTCTTTGGCCCTCTGTTGCGCACGAGGAAGTATCCAAGATTGAGTGGTCGTTTCTTCCCATTGATAAGGTCACAGACCGCAGCTTGTGCTTCAGGTTCAGTAACCAAGTCGGGCTTGGTGAGCACTCCAAGAGTACGCACGCCATCCTTGTCATAGTCTTCAGCAAGTTCCAGGATCTCTTGGGTAGCGACATCGACATTGCTTGGCAGTACTGCAAGAATGACAGTGCGATCATTCTTGATGTATCTCTTGACAAGCTCCTTCACCATGACCATATCTTCTTTGGTGGTTCCCTGGGTAGTGGCACGAAAAATGCCTGGAACATCGATGATTGTGAGATAGTCCTCGTCGGGTCCATGGATCTCGATTTTGAGTACATCCTCGCTGAATACTGCGCCATTACCATCTGCAATATCGGCCCGCAAACCCATTTTATCGTTCGCCTACTCTTCATTTAGCTGCTGTATGTTGCCATAAAGACGTAAATGCTACTAACCCTGCGCAAGATTCCCGCAAAGTCATTTTGGATCTCCGACCTCGAAGATGTTGGGACATGGAATGCTTCGACATCTTGCTTATGCTGATCCGTAGGGTGGGGCCCAGCGATGATGCGAATGTCAACATAGTCATCCTTACCACGGCAACACGTGATTTGAGTTGCATGGCGAGTGCAAAGAGTCTGGTCTTTAGGAAACGGGATTCCAGTCAGACTTTCCAACAGAGAAGACTTGCCGGAGCTTTGGTCTCCGACCACGACTAGCTATATCATGTATGAGCCTATGATGAATCTTAATGGATATATATATCGCTGGGGACTTGCCTGGGGGAGAGGAACGTGCTGGCTAATGTTCAAATCACGGAGCTTGTCAATCTTTTCAAGCAGTTCCGGATCCGACAGGAAGCTGCCCTTTTTGTTGTTGATCATGATGAGAAGTGTTGTGCAGTAGGATGTATTGTTGATCAGGAAGTCAGTGTGCGAATTGAAGGAGCAGTGATTCTTGATTTCAATGACCGCGATCCGTCTGCCCTTTTTATACACAAACCTCCAATTAGTGCTAGTAGAAAACTACCCGATAAGAAAGGACCAAGTTACCTTGCGATAGATTTTCGGCCTGCAGTTGGCCCCTGTGGGAGGCCGGCCATATGTAGGACTCTACGACATTATATGCGCAATTGTGCGAAGAATTCCACCCAAAGATCAAACTGGAGCTGGCTTGACGCATTAAAAGACATTACAAAGCTGTTGGTGATTGGTATGTCGTGAGACGCGCATCTGAGGTTTCTTCCATTGGCTATTTTTGAGGCATCAAGCTCCACATGAGCCATTACATTCGTTCGGAGGTGCGTGTAACTACTTCTCTGATTGGCTATTTTTGAGGTTGTATAGGTTTCAATCTACACTCGTGACGTTCTGAGGACCGCCAGATAAGATGATGTTCTAAATACAGCCTAGCAACAATCAATGAGATGTGTGCCTGCCTTCCATTGGCTGATTTTGAGGTTGACATTGCTATGGAGTTCCCAACTTCAGAAAATTGTAACAACCATTGGCTAGACATATCAAGGACGATCACATGTCTGGTGCGGGGAATCACAGCTCAGTATCTCTAGGGTCTTGAGGGGAGATATTACGAAGTGGTACATTTAAAGACAACCCGTTTCCAGAACTCCAGTCTTTCTCATCTGATCTCTCACTTCACCTTCTGCAATCAGTCTCAGGCAAAGCTCAGATTGAGTAGCCTGGGACTGGACAATCGACCACTTATCTCCCTCTTTCAAACAGAGAAGCCGGGCCTCACGTGCATCTAGCAGGAGGCTCGCACCATCTGACCCTTGTCAAGCAACGAGCAACATAGAACATTTGCTCAGAACGCCTCCTTATATCGCGCGGACAATGGTGATCCTTCGGCACTCTCTTCATACAATTTCGAGAGTAATATCCCTAGCGGGGACGTGGACAACACCACACGCGAGACATTCATCGCGTATGGGAATATTTCACCATCTGCTAGTTTCTCGTTCTTCTTGAACGAGAGCGCCGGATTTGTCTGTCCAGTATCAGGAGTCTGGCTTCATGCTCAGCAAGACAATTCCTATATCTCCAGCCATCCCAACAACTTTCAACCTCCCCAATCCCCCATAATAGATCCCGTTCATCCCTGGAGTGAGATCCAGCAGACCTCAGAAATCACCACTGCTGAATCTACACCAAATCTTCAGCGTGACAGCACATCCGGCCACCATTGCCGGTTGTGCAAGAGGGATTTCTCTGCCGAAAGTGTCCTAAAGCGTCATCTCGAAACAATGCATGATAAAGACTGTGTCTACTGGGTCTGTACTGTCAAGACCTGTCGCAAATTTGGCAAACCGGTGTTCAGGAAGGATAATTTCACAAGGCATTGCAGGGACAAGCACCCGACAGTTGATCTAAAATGTTTTGGTCTTTAGATATGCATGTATTTCACTTCCGTTTAGCTAGGAGGGCATAATAGACAACCCCGAGGATCGAGGAGAATTGTTGGGGACACAACCCCCCCTCCCCCCCCCTCTTGCTCATAAAGTCCAGAAAGGTGGAAGTGCCGCAAAAGATGGCTTAATCAAGCCCCAAAGCTAAGCATGTTAGTCACTTTGAGCAGGAAAGCAGATCGCATTTATGGATTATGTGTGTTGAATATCTATATCATGCCAGGACTGGTGATACTTAGACGCTTGAAAAAGCAGCGACTGTATTTAGTTCTCGGATTAATGAGAAGTTATAGTTGCATTTCGAAATACAGTTACTCCGTTTATAGAATCTTGTTTCCTGATACATAAAACCTTGAATTGTACGGGCCTCATTAAATGACAAAAGTCTGGTGCGAAGGAAACGACATGCAGGTGTACTGTCAATTGAACCCCCCGCTGAAATACTATGGGTAAGAGAAAAGACGAATTAACGTGGTGTAGGAGAATTGCCAGCCAAGCGCCACAGAGGCGATGACCTTGTGATATTACTTATCCCCTTCTCAGCCGCCGCAACTTCTTCCTCGCTGCTGTAGGACCCGCCTTCAGGAGTCGCAAAGTTAGCCAACATCAGGATACGCTGGTCCTCGAGTTCTGGCCAGTCTATTGTATTCTGTACACAACCGCGTCGTGGTGACTTTGACGGGAGTTTCCTCTCATACTTGTCACGGAAGATGTGATGATGTGCAAACGCGTCGTAAGCATCCCAGCGCGGGCGGTTGACACGCGTTCCGTGTATGGGGAACGGACATTTTGAATCTTCATTGGGTACAGAAGTGAGGAATTTTACCAAATCACTAAACTGTTCTTCTGTTGGTGGGTAGAGTGTCTGGGGGCCTTTGACCAGATCTCCGTGGATCCACATCGATTTACACTGGACAAATTCAATCAGTATCCAGAACTGGTGACGAGAATGACCGATGGATAAAGACTTACCTCTGTCTCAGTTTCGCCACGGTCAAAAACTACAACACCGCCAAAGATCTTAGATTCAGCCCAGTATCCCGCAACATCGGCTAATCCCATAGGATATTGGTCGAACGCTCGGTAGGATCGATGAGAGAATGCTATTGGTGAAGGGATGTAGTATTTTCGTGCCTCTACCCCATTTCTCTTTTCCTCGAGGACTTTGTTTCGCCATTCTTGATAGAATTCGTGCTTGTGTACTCCGCCATCGAGTTTAAACAGATAGGCACCAATCTGGTGACAAGCGGAGACAACCAGTTCAATGAGACGGAGATGAAACTCACGTGGTTCACTGGCGGCCTGGAATTTTTCAAGTGTCTTAGAATGGGTTAGCAAACTCTAGAGCATCGGGCGAGGTTAAATGAGTATTGATCACCTTGGTGTTGAAGTCCATATTATGCATTGTAAAACCAGATCTATGGTCGCGAGCCAATTCGACAAATCCAGGACAGATATCGACATGGTTAATGGTATAAACTGGATGGTCCTTCAAGTAGGGATAACTGTCTGTCACGGATTTTACAGTGGGCAGCCCATCGAGGATCTGGGCATATGTGAGCTCAGCAACTTCTGTCCGCAAGACATTTCCCACGGCCCGATTCAACGCGCGTCGATGGGTCTCGTCAAGAACATCTAGAGGACTCGGGGGGGAGATCCTTTGACGAAGCGGACTATCATGGGGAATCATGGGAGGCATTTTGTTGCGGAAAGTTTTTACCACTGTTGTAAGTTGAGAAGGTGAAAAAGACAACCGCTGTGAAAGCGGTTGGTAATCTGGAAGCGCTGTTGAAGTCACATGGAGAGTGTGGGGTCTGTCGGACAGTGAAGTGGTCTCCTATTGGATAAGGTATACTGTTGTCCGAGATGTGTTGGTGATGCACAACTTATCCTGGACTGAAACGCAACGGGCGCCTATTCAGGTTGAAAATGGACTGATCTGCACTATGAAAGAAAATAGAGTTCATAGGGTTGCATTTGGGATGTACTCTCAGTAATCTTCAGCGAATGACGTTCTGGCCGACGCCGCAAAACACCATGCGATGAGATAGGCGCGCGGATCTTTAAACTATCCGGTAGAAACGAAGCGGCAAGATACAACAAATTTGACACTCTCTCATTAAGCGAGATAGAAGGCCGGCGGTTGTGTCTAGGAAGTCATGCAACAAGAAGAAGAATATCACCAACACCTTTCATTCAGCGCTTGCGAACTGTAAGGACACCATGGCTACAGCTCTGGCAGACGGAACGCCGGAGCGCAAAAATAGACATTCGTGTTGGTTCCTGGATCAAAATGGGTCGGGTATAGGCCAGAGGCTTGCGCGTATTGTGTTGGTTCAAGCATCTGTTGAAACTCAGATCATAATGATATCTATAACTAGAATCTCAGTTCTGGGGTACAAATCTCTATAAGTTCGTGCGCTCGTCCTGACAAAAAGCTCCTTCAAACTTAATAAGCCCTATCAATCATAGAACCTCATCATCCTTCATATTACAGATTATCATCTCAACTCTACCCAACATGGCACAACAACGGGCTCCTCTGTTCACTTCTGCCAACGGCCTGCACAGGCTCGCTATCTCGGAAACCGACCCACGAGCACCTAACGATGGACAGATCCATTACATGCCACTACCAGAGAACACTTGGTCTTTCACAGACGTACGTCTCCTATATTTATCACGTCAAAGACTTCAAATAACCGTAAACATGGAAGACATGCTGACAATCGATTTAGTTGGCATCTGCCATCAACATTGGGCTGGAGATTATGGAAACGCCGCCCGGAAAGGCTGCACTTATGAGGCTTGGTTCTCGTCTAGTCCAGGAATGGGGTGTCCAGAACGAGCCCTGTTATCGCGGCGGTTCCAGGCAAATGGCAGGTTATGTTGATCATTTCCTTTCAGCCACTCGCAGGGACTTTCCCAACGTTGGTATCCGGGATCTTGGGTCTCCAGACGTTCTCGCCTCTTCCAAACGATTCTACCAGGGCAATGGTGACTTGAATAATTATGCTCCCAAGCGTTGTGTCGCTATCGAGTACAATCACCGCGTAAGTTGAGCGTATTGCCGTATGTTTCCACAATTCTGATGGCTGATAATGATCCATGTTTCCAGCGTGTGAAAGACATGATCAGTGCTTCAAAGGCCGTCGATGAACTTGGTAGAAGCCGAGAGACACCCGAAGGACGCGCTATGCGAAAGAAGATGCTCCTCCGACACAAACACTTCCAGTTCATGTTTGCCACCGCTACCGCACACGAACTATGCCATGCTTTCTACGGATATATCAGTCAGAGCGGAAAGCATGGCCAACTCGACACACCACCAGCCGTAACACATTTGGACTATGGTGTGCATCAACAAGATGAGAATGATGACCCCAGCGATTCCAAGGGCGAGTCCGGCCGCTGGGTCGAAAACATTCTCTTTGGCGGCTCCTTGGAGTTTTACCGTGACACTTCCGACGACAACGCTCAGGTGAGATTTAAGACGTCCTCCAGGCTAGGCTTTTGGCTAACAGAACTTCAGCCCGGTGTACTACACTTGCTGGACTCCAAGGAAGTTGCATGGAAGGTCCACCCCAGAACTATCTTGAAGTTTGTAGAGGGCTCCAGACGTAAGTTCACTCCAATATGCATTCCCTCAAGTGCGCCACTAATACCCAGCAGAATACGTGTTCCCTCTTGAGATAAGTGGCCCAGGAATAAGCCGACAGCAACGGGCTCAGCGAGGACTCCGTAGCCTTGGAAGTACTGCTATGTCGCCATACCATCCAGAGGTTCTCTTCATGCGCGCAAGGTTCGAATCACGTCTGCCGATGTATAGTGTCACCCGAGAAGAGCTCAATGTTGTGCCCGATAAACCAAGAATCATTCGCGCTATACGAGTTGCTTGAGAAACTAGCATTGACTGGTTTCAGGTTACTCGGATATCATTGAGTTCGGGGAGTTAGCTTTATTTAGTCTGCTGTGATAGTTTCTTTTGTTTAGTAATGTGATTACTTGATTGTCTCTGGAATGACTATTTGCATCCGGCTTAGAACTGTACAGATCGACATTATCCTAACCCTCGACACCAAAGCGGTTTGGCTGCATGACCCTTGTGTTACAAAAAGTGGCAGGCTTTTCTCCCCTCATACCTACAGCTTATTAAACCACCTTTGATCTACAACCTCAATTCGTAACGGCCATTGAGCTATGTCTTTGCTAACGAATGCAAGAAACCCCGCCAATTCCTCTTGAGGGCACCGCCCGATCTCAGTTCAGCGAAAACCCGCAGCGTAACTCTCCTAATCGTCCCCCACCTTTCACAATTAACCAGTGACCATAGTTTCCAACGATCTAAATGAAGATAAAACATACCCTGAAGGCGAAACAAAAGCATGGCTAGTCGTACTCGGCGCCTGGTGCTCTATGATTCCGCCCATGGGCTTACTCAATACCCTCGCCGTCTTCATTCCCTACACTTCTTTATGCTCATATGCTTTGGCGTATGGATTTGCGCCGCGAGAGGCTTATCTGCTCAATGTCTTATTGAACACAGGCGCGGTACCAGGGCGTGTATTACCTGGGTACATCGCAGTTCGCTTCGGCGCATTCAACACTATGAACTTCACGTCACTTTCATGCGGAGCTTTGTACTAGCACTTTGACTAACAGCGGGTGGCGAACATGCACGCGTGATGGCTTTCTCTGTACTTTTTGTATTCTGGTCCGGGGCTGCCATTAGTTTATCCCCGTCTGCGTGTCTCGATTCTGCAAGATCGAAGACTACAGGAAGTCCAATGTAATGGCCTATTTTGTTGCCAGTTTCGGCGCACTTGTGGGCATTCCCATCGCCGGAGCGCTTTAGGACGAGGGTGAGAGCCTATATCAAAGACTGATTATCTTTGCGGGAGGTTTTTGTATGGTGGCTTGTGTTGCGTTTTGTGTTGCACAAGGAGTTGCTGAAGGAGTTGCTGAAGGATGGAAAATGACTAAATTTTAGATTAGTGAGATGGATGAATACTGCTGTACACGTTATTAATTCTACCGGAGAATCTCAGTCAGCGGCGGTGTTAGTGATAGTCGACGATTGCCGAGTGGGCTTGGTTTTGCTGACATTTGCTCTGTGCAAGGGTGATCCATGCCATAGGATGACGGCAACACAGCATCCGGATGCTATGGCACCGAACTGAGATAAGAATAGAACAGAAAGAACATGCACATTGAATTCTCATCAAAAATACTACCATTGCCTTTGATCTAGATTCTATTCAGTTCCAAAAGTGTTTTTGGATGTCGGATACCAAAAATAGTTTCAACACCAAAAAGAACATACAACACCGGGGATTCGCTGGTCGTCACCGACCCAACTACTAATCCAGCGCTTCGCAGCTTAACTATGGGAGAGCGGACGGGATCCCGTGTTCTCTAGTACCTATGGTCGTATGTACAAGTAACTGAGTTGTTGACCATGATATCCTAGGTCATGGTGGAAAGATGTTACAAGCCCTCTCGATTGGACGTACCAGCACTCCACCACCAAACTATATTTTAATTAACATTAACAAATAACTCTACTCTTGCCAATCACGAGCCGGATGGAGCTTTTAATGACCTTAAGTCTTTTTATTTGTTGCGATGTTGCGTCTCTAATGGATTTGATATGCTAGCTAAGTCAACCACAAATTTCTATATTCCAGCCAGTGGCTTATCCTTCAAAATATTATCAGGTCTCAGAAAGACCTATCGGTATTCGACAATTATACTTTGTCATTGCCGCAGAAAAACTGCCCTTGCTCCTCTTGCACTCAATCGTCACCTCCTCCCTCATGCAAACCATCCATCACCAAGATGGGCTACGAAGTCCCCTACCACAAATACCGTCCCCTCGTCGTCTCTGGCCCCTCTGGGGTTGGCAAAGGGACTTTAATCAAGAGGCTTCTCGATACACACCCCGCTATGTTCTCAACTGTCATTTCCCACACAACACGCGACCTGCGCCAAGGCGAAGACTCCTCCTCCTATACTTTCGTGTCAAAGAGGGAGTTTCAGAGGCTCTACCGAGAAGGTGCCTTTATCGAGGCTACTGTATTTGACAATCATTACTACGGCACTTCCATGCAGGCTGTCTCGCATGTACTGTGTCGAGATGCTATTCCTTTGCTTGATCTCGACATCAAGGGCGTTAAAGCGATGAAGAAGCTCAAGCGGCTGGATGCGAAATATGTTTTTATCAAGCCCCCTAGCTTTAGCACCCTGGAGTCGCGTCTTAGGAGCCGAGGGACAGAAGGGGAAGCCCATATCCAGAGACGTATGACGAAGGCTAGGCGGGACCAGAGGTATGCTGAAAAGAAAGGAGTCCACGACTTGATCATCATCAACGACAATCTTGGGACGGCATATGCGGAGTTGGAGGAGTTTGCACTCTCGAATAGCCTGGCCTCTGCAGCCGAAGTTAAGTGCAAGGATAGTCTGTTGGTATGTCGTTCCTTTTTTTTATTCTGTTCTTTGCTCTATCTGTTGGCAATCTAGTGCACAAAATCCCATTTATGTTCATTTCCATTTCGTGCTGTGTCGTTACTAACTCATTCCCAGAACGCCTTGATGTCTATATTCAAAAGTTTCAAATGCTGCGGCTCCCGGTCGCAAAACTAACGGCTGCTGTCGCGACGGCGCCAGCGACGACTTCGACGGCCTTGATGCAGGGGCATCGATTGTTGCTTATCCACCATCGCCAGTTCGAGAGTTGATTCGGTGCCCGCCCTCTTCACAATTTCCATCGAACCGTCGTCTTGTATCGCCTGGATGGTGATTTCTCTCTTCTCGTCCTCAATCATCTCGATCTTCTCTCCGACTCCCAGGACCCGCGGAATATCCGAGATCTTCGGCTTGTCTGACATTCCCATCCACTCCAAGGTCTTTTCCCATAGCCCAGGTGGCGGTTGGCTCCACATACCGACATCGAATGTGTAATGCTGCTGATTTTCGGGGAGGTTGAGCCACACGAAGGGTCTATTGCTGTTGATGCGGCCCTCGATAACGAAATCTCCAATCTCTTCGGGAATCAGGATGGGCTCGGGTATCAAGATCGTTTGGTATGCTGGTACTATAAGATGGAGTTGAACAGGGCGACAATACTGTTTCTTTCGTGCTTTATACGCTTCTCGCTTGTTGATGCGCTCTCGGGCTGCCAGCATGAACATGAAGACGGTGTCGAGTTGGTTGGTGTAGCCGCAGAATCTTGGACTCAAGGGCTTCTCCTCGACGAGGTGGAAGAACTTGGGATACCAGTCGGTGTCGGGGTGATAGAGGAAGAACCAGTGCTCGCGTTCTGTATCGACACTTGATTGGCTTAGTCGTTCTCGGATCATATCGAAGACATATTGTGGAAAATCTCGTTGAGCTGTGAGGGCTGCCTGTGCCTCGAGGCTATTTGATATGTCACCGAGCTTGGCGGCGATGAGGTTCAAAGCTTGAACGCCTTGGTATGTCTGGATAATATTCGCGCCCACGCCCAGCGTTGTCGCCACCATAGAGAATTGATTGAATAGTCTTGCGCTGTCGACCAGGGACTGGCCCATGATGTGCATTTGCGGTAGGATAGTCTGGGCACCCTTTACCGTCTGCGACGCGCTAGAGAGAAACTCGTTGGCATGCTGAACGACATCTCCAATCTTGGAGATCTTGTTCGCAGCCTGGACGATCTTTATGACGGGCGTGGCCGAAGCACAGCTACTGGCCACCTCGAGAGCGGCTTGTTGAAACTTTCTGTCGCGAACTGCTTTGGTGAAGATCTCTTCGAGACCCATGATGGAGAGGAAAATGGTTTCAGTGTCGGTTCTGGCAGAATTGGGAGGACGATGGGTTCAAAGAAGCGTCGTGGATACCACGGTAGCCCCCTCCAAAAAGGCGGTAACTGAAGATGGATACAAGCTTGTCCGGGGGCGATGAGTCTGATTGGATTAGCGAGGCTTAGCGAGGTTAAGCGAGGAGGTTGGAACCAATTAGCGGTGGACAGCTGGTGTTGCGGCCCAACGTGTCATGGCTCGGACGCGTATCAAGAGCCATACATAGTCATTGCTATTGAAATACAGGGACGAGATGACGTGAGTGACTCCAGCTCTTGGAGGCCTTCAGCTAAAGTGTCCATTGTGGATTATCTGCGTGACATGCTCTTGGAAATCGGGGAATTCCAAGGGTGGGTCGCCAGATCTGAAATGGAAAAAGCAAAGAAAAGCTTTTCATGCGTCAAAGCTTGAAGCTACCGTGCGCTGGGAACACAGGGTAGGTGAAATTATTTCCAATTAAACAAATCATTAGACAAAGGGACATCAACTATAATACAGAGAATTCGGCCAGACATACCCACATCCCAGCCCAGGTCTTACTGTTTCTGCATCTTCGCCCATGCGATTGTCGCCCCCAGACGCTGTCCCTTCTCATAGAATAGATAAGTGTTACCTCCAGAAGTAGCAATATCAGGCGCCGCAGCACGACCAACATCTGCCCCAGTCCCACGAGCCTGATAAAGGACAATAGGTTGGGCCCCAACATCCCGCAGCGTCGGATCAATAGTCCGAGCGTAGATCTTCCCAGTACTGCCATGATAAATGATGTACCCTTGGCCATCCCATGTCCAATAGTTTGCCCCTGAGAGATCCGCACCCTCCTCACCACCTGGCTCAACGACATAGTCTGGATCAATAACCCATTCGCGGCCATCAGTAGACTCGGCAAGTCTGATCTTGCGATGGTTATCCTTCTCGTTAACCATGTAGAACATTGCATACTTGTACTTGGAAGCGGAGTTGGGATGCGGAAACACGCGTGCATAGCTTGATTCAGTCGTGTTAGAACCGGCCATTTTGTTGTTGACCGCGACGCCTCCGTACTCAAAGTCTACGCCATTGCTTGACTCGGCATATCGAGTTTGTGTGTTGTCGCCGTGGAAATAAAGAAACATTCGACCAGCTTCAGAGTTCCAGCTTGCGTCGGGGCTGGAAACGTGAGGGACGGAATAATGCGAGTCCCACTTGTTGGCAATGACTGGGTTGTTGCTGTATTCTTTCCAAGGCCCCTCGAGACTATCAGAGTACACGAGTGAGATGCCACCTGGGTTTTCATGTGGTGCATAGTAAAGGTACCACTCCCCGAGGGGGTTGTCTAGATATTCCCCTGCATGGAATATGCTGGGGAAGATGAACTCGTTGGTCGGATTGTATTTGAAAGTCTCTTTGTTGGTGACATCTCCCTTATACCAGAACTTTGGCCAGTTACTGGGTGTCTGGGCTGTTATAAGAGGAGCCAAGAGGGCTATGCCTAGTAAATGAAATATTGTAGTAGCTCGCATTGTTGAAACGTTGTACACCATAAATCCGTGTTTGAAACGAAGATATCGGGATTTCTATCGAGATTTTGTTTCGACTTATATACGATAAGAACCCATCTCCTATACAACTCCTGTTAACCATTTAATTTCCTACCGGCATCGAACCGACACTCCCCGAAGCATGCTCGATATGCCAGCGCATGACAGCTCAAAAAGTGATCCCAAGCAAACGCTAAGAGTGAGCGCTCGCGCCCAGAAATGCATTATGCGAGCTAGGGCAACATCCTTAACTGGTCATTACATGTCTCAGCTTGCCGCCCTGGCAGTAGAGTGCTACATTGGAATACTGGTCTTCTACAGGTTGAGAGGTCGCGACATGCAAGCTCCTCAATGATTTGCGTTGCAAGGATGCGCACAGCCGAGGGGCTATTTCCGGATGGGATCCTTGAAGGCCGCGGGCCAGTGGTGTTTCAGTATGGGGTGGCCGTGTGACTCTTGCATGTGGCATAGTGCCCCTGCATAAAGGTCGCTGTATTTGGACCAACTGACTTGATGCATATTTAATTACTTCCAACCTTGCGGAGAGTTATTGAAAGCTGGTGATTTGTCCAGCTGTCTTTTACGGTTGCATTTCACCGTTACACTAACCCGTCCGATGTTTCCGAAAGGATCAATGGAAATTTTAATTGTTAGCATAGGATGTGGCTCGGTCTTGTAAGGATGGATGTAAGCAATTGAATGCTTCGGTGTGAGATGGTATAGAAGGAATGCGTTTTCTCTTACTCGACTACAACACTAGTTAGTATTATGTGAGAACTTCAAAACCATGAGGCCACAATCTTTGCGTACTGCAATTACAGAATAATGAGGGAATTTTCGAGTGTCTTGATATCTTGAGAAATAGCACGATTCAATCTGTGGACTCAGCTCAAGCAGCTGACTCGGTGTTACACCACAATACTACATTGAGATTATCGTTCGCTGTCTTTTCTCCAAGACATCAATCCTACCCCCAACATCACGGATCCACACAATTCAGCACGAGATGACTGCAGCAGCCTGGGCTCTGCTTCTGTATCTTCCATATGACGAAAAGAGTCTACATCCGTACACCATTCGGATCATGCTTCCCAGCTGATTAACTTGCAAGTCTCGAGTACCAAAGACTCTTTTATGCAACAAGATTATTGAGTTAATGAAGTGACGTGGTCATACAGTATTTTGTCATTTCATGTTTATTCTGCTGACGTGTTTATATGCATAACACAAGGCCGCAAACATGAAACACACGGCCAGCCTATACTTTTGTGACATATATCCCGTCACGTCATTCTTAATGCCAAAACTTTTACTTGATAACATAACTAGATTCTTGGAAACAAACAACACCAACTTTGCAATTAGACCAATGGAAGACAATCGTTGGGAAAGTTGAGATGTGCTATGACGAACGTCTTTGCCAAGGTCGTACAACGCATCATAAGATGAGCGCGAAAATATATGTCAGAGATCATTATGCATCTGATCAAAGAATACGATTAAGTCAATTAAGTAGTACTCCGCGTGTTATCGTGGTATGCTAGGTTATACCAACTTGTCCAGGCTGAGCAGAAACACAGTGCCCGAACCCTTGGTCCAAAACTTTATCAAGAAGAGAATATCATCGCCATGCGTCATCCAAATCATCAAGATCCATCATCCATCACCGTCAATAACCCAATTTGCGCTTATTTGAGACCACAGTTCTTGACAGGTACCTGGGTAGCGGTAGCATCAACCCGACCGAGCTTGACAGCCTGGTTGTTGGTAAGAGCGTTCATCGCAGCGGGCGAAATGTTGAAACCAGCAGCAGTATGGTCGATGGCCAGGATGTTGATGCTCTTTCCCTTGTAGGTGAGCTTCCAGCAGGTACCGCAGTTGGCGGAGTTCCAGCCAGCAATTGCCTGAGCGCCGCCGATGTAAGGGAACTTGGGGATCTTGCCCTGGGTCTGCCAGCCGTATTTGGTGATGAGGCCGTTTTTGCCGTCGGAGCATGCAACGGCTGTCATGGCGCGGCTGGCGTCGCCGTAGCCGGGGTCGTAGGAGACTATCATCTGTTAGATATTTTTAATCGTTAGTGGGCGTTTTGAAATAAAGTACCAGTGATGGCTGACGCAGAGGTCAGAACGCCAGCGAGGCAGAGGAGATTGGTCAGCTGCATGTTGAAGATTTGGGTGGTTGATGATCTAAGAGGAAGATTGTGATGAGTATGTGAGAGTTGGTGATGCACCACATTCACTATTTATACTTCTCGTTCTGCTACTTCCATCTCAAATAGCCGATATATCCGTCAAAGTTCGTGTTGCAAAACGCCCGTCATCATTCCCCGCAACCAAGCGCAAACATCCATCTGGGCCCTCATCCACCGTACGTTGATAGCGGTCTGCATAGTAGAGGTGGGTGGATTTTACGGACCGATCCGTAACGCTGCCCTTTTTTGAGTGCCGAGAGTTTGAGCTATCAGATCAGCTGAGACTTGCTAGCCCCGAAGAAGACTAAAGAATGCCGGAAATGATCGTATTGCAAAGTCAATGGTGGGGATGAGGCTGTTTCAATTGGCTGGGGGGTCTTTAGGTTCTTGCAGTTCGTATTTGGACGACCTCGTATTGTACAGGCGTGATTGATGGGGGAATACGGAACGTCATATGATAGGGCTCAGACTGATGTCAGAGGCCAATCGAACTTAGCTCAAGGTCAGAATTGGTTGAAAGGACACATTAAATGATTTGAGGCTCAATGACAGTGCTCAATAGGCACATTTCGATGAATTGGCTCTACACAGCTGCTAGGAATTTCGTTTGAGATATCCTTCTAGACTAATTCTAGACCTATTCTAACGTGCGGAGATGTTCCGTGCGCATCATTCGTATGCATATTTTGCGGATCGTTAAGAGTCTAGACCTTGGCATATGATCCGAGAATAATTGTTGAAGAAGCGGTCCAGTCGGGTTAAGGGGACATCCTGGGCCTGGACTCGTATCTGCCGAGATACGAGTTATCATACTGATAACCGAATGTATACCGCTGGATCTGCCGACTATTGTTTATCTCTGACGTGCAAGCGCTGATCTATCGTATTCGAGCACTTTATTCACTTTGTTAACATCCAGTCTCCATTAGCCATTCCATGACGGAAACTTACGATGATGGTAAACATTGGCCCGCACCCGCAGACTTGCTTTTCGACTGTACCTGCAAGTGGGAAGTTACGAGAGGCATGCTATCCAGAATATGCCGAATTCGAAGACCTTTCACTCTATCGTCAAAGTTGATGGCTGGGACTCATTCTCAATCTTAGTCTTGGGTCTCTTAACACATAAAATGTCCCGAGTCATTTGAATATCGATCTATATCGTGTGGACTGTTCGTAGGCTCATATAGCCTATTATCTTCCTTTAGTTCTAGACAAGTGTCGGTTAGAAGTACTTCGCTGCGCTCCTGCATCGTCTTCCTACGAAATAGTTGAAGAACATGTTCCAGCTCTGTCTTATGCACATGCAAGTGGAATGGTTTGAGCTCCTATAGGTCGGTGTAGAAAGCACATGAACTGGTCCGGCAGAATGCCACGCCTCGAGTCGCACAATTTTAATTGTCAGCTTCTGAGCGAACGCCTGACCTGAAGGCAGCGTCAAGTGACATTTTAAAGATTAAAAGCAACACGTCTAGACCCATAATTGCGAGCAGCTTGACCATAAGAGCCGGTGATGATGCGTGTCATACCCAAATCTTTGGTGCAGAAAATTTTCGATACTAGGAAGAGAAATTGCGGTGAGAGAGTACGGGATTTCTGTTGGGGAAAGTTAGACGAGGTATGAGATCTTGTATCTGATATGGGGCTAACTGAGCAGAGGGGAAGTCTATCAAGGTCTGACTTAAAATGCTCAGGGGGCTCTTAATATATCATAGTGTGCTTAAGAAGTGAAAGGATATAGAACAGGGGGCATGGCTGCTTACAATGCGAAGATCAAAACTTGGAATGAAAGTAGCGAATATTCGCACTGTCAATACAAAATCATATAGTTATTGACGGAGTCTGTGTAGCTTGGTAAGACATGACCGTATACGTAAGCTTATCGGATTATAATGCAAAAGGTGTCGGTGGTAAAAATAGCCAAGGGAAGTGGCAGTTTATGTAACAGAAGCCTGATGAAAGATGCAATAAAAATATATTCAACGAAGAACCTCATGATAGCTTTACGAAAACAAGAGTAAACAATTCTCAATGGTATCTTATTCTGCCACCCCCACTCCTTGCCCTCATTGTTACTCAATCTTCTCCTCGTGCATCGTGTGTCCTTTTCCATCATCGCTCAATATCGAGTCTCGTCTCCTCGGAGCCGCTAGCGCCGCCCTCGTATCCCAGTAGAGGTAAATGGCATCGTCTGAGTCGCCATCGAACTCTTCTTCCGAGCCGACCTCGACGATGCGCCAACCTGCCCGAGCTACTCGCTCACGACAGACGGCATTCATGTTGGCAAAACGAACCTCAATACCGTCTCCTCCATAGTTCTTCAAGTTATTTACCAGGTTCTTGAGGTATGTGACAGCAGTTGTGTCTAGCATATTGACGCGAGAGAAGTCCAGAATAACGAGTCCGATACCTGGTAGTGATGAAGGGTCGGTGATGTTGGCCTTCTTGCGTAGACGTGCAACCTTCTTTTCTCCCACAACAGACCAGTTTCGTTCTGTCTCAGGGCCATGGCTACCACTGTAGAAAGGTGCATGGAAGGTTTGGATCTCATCTAGTACCTTGGAAGTGTTATAGAAAGCGTTAGGGAAGATGAGAGACTCGTTGAAAGTGAAGATCCTGGTGTCCTCAGAGATGGTCATTGCCGACGGACCGTTACTTCCAGGTGACCAAGATGATCTGATGTTTGACTCAACGTCGGCTCCAGTTGATGATAGCCGTGTGAAGACCTGACGAAGCAGGATATAGACAATGTTGAATCCGACAGCACATCCAATGCCAACTTCACTTGAGTGAAAGAGCGTGACCCAGAGAGCAAGCATAGAAGCGATGAAGTCGGCCAAAGACGTCTTCCAGTATCGATAGAATGTCGAAGGAGGCGAGATGAGTCCCCAGACGGCGGTGATGATGATAGCAGCTAGAGTTGCCTTGGGGATCCAGTATAGAGCTCCAACGAGTTCGTAGACACAGACTAGTACAACAGCCATGGTGACGACACCAGATAAAGGTGATTTGACGTTACACGATGAGTTGACAGCTGTGCGTGACATGGCACCACCGACTCCCATAGCATGGAAGAAACTGTTGAAGAAGTTGGTAATGCCGAGATAGCAAAGCTCTTGACTCTGATCAGAGGTGTAGTGATTCTTGACAGCGAAAGCACGGGCAATAGCTAAGTGTTCAACTGCGGAACCAATAAAGACGGCGATACTGCGGCCGGCGACCTCAGGGATGAGGTCTGTTTTTGGCATCGACGGTGCTTGTTGACCTGTGGACTTGACCTTGACGACCTCGAAGAGATAGTCCTCTCGGTTCTTGTTCACTGCGTAGCTGACACCAGTGAAAAGCACCAGCGCCAGGAACGCCCTTGTGGTAGAGAGCAGCCAAATGATTTTGTTATCTTTACTCCACCGCTTTCCAGATTTCTCAAGAATAGTCAGGAACAGAATACCAGTGAAGCCGATTAGACAAGCCCAACCGTTGGCATTTGGAAGTTCATTGAAAATATCGTGGATTTGCTTTGCTGCACCATCGCGGACATTTTCCTCGCCGAGAAGAGAGTCCATCTGGTTGAGGATGATGGTGATGGCAATGGCAGTGATGAAACCACTGAGAACAGGGAGAGATATAAATTCGAGTAGGAAACCAAGCTTCAAAAACCCGAGAATCATGCCGTAGATTCCCATCATGAAAGCTGTTGCAGAGGCGATCTCGGAAGGAGTCCATCGATCTTGGAGGGCGTGGACGTTCTCAGATGTGAGGAGGCCGATGAGTGATGTTGGACCGGTCGAGACATCTGTCCATTGTTAGACTGGGATAAATAACAATCTTGCTCTATGTTAACTTGCCTTTGGTAGTTCCCATGAAGGCATAGAGCACAGCTGGCAGCCAACTAGACATCAACCCATACTCAACAGGAATGTCTGCAATCTTAGCATACGACAAACCCTGTGGAATCAACATGAGACCCAGAGTCAGTCCAGCTATAAGATCATTCACAAGCCATCGGTAGTTATATCTTGGCAACCAACCAACGATGGGGACTTTGTCACTGAGGTACTGCACCGTCCCTGATGGTAGAGCTCTGGCTCCTTTGGCTCCTAGTCGAGCTGCTCTGTTCCAATTGACATCGTTCACAACGTCTGATTTGGCCTTTTCGAGCAGCTTCATATTGATGTGTCAAAGACTGTAGACTGTATTTGATGAAGGTGTTGAGTAAGGACAAATTGGATCGAATGCTGGTTGACTGTCTATTGATATAGACACGCGCTATTGTTAGAAACAGCATAGTTTGTAACAAGTCATCACATCACTATACTGAGCCTATCCTACACTATTCACAACAACATCCAGCTATCATGTGCCATGTGCCATATCCACTGATTGGGCATGCCGCAAAAGTTCACATCGTGAAAGGGTATCACACCGAGCTATCCACTGCAACCTGCAACCACCCGCCCGTACACCCTCCAACGCAACACTGCACCGCGGATTGGGCACGACTTTAAATGCGACACTCGCACGCGCGGGCGCATATCCCCATCAAGGAATCATCGACAACAGATGTGCCTCGATACCGAACACCGACAGATGTCCTCTTATTCCGAGACGTTCGAGGGCAATTGAGTTCAGTTCGAAGTATCAGATCGTGTGCACAGGAGGATTCGCGTGTGGTACAGACAGCCAGTAAGCTGACTTTTGGCGTACAAGGCGTCTGCAGAAACCGCATAATCGGCAGTGGGGGGTTGCGTTGCTACGTTGTAGGAGGAACCTTAAGGCTTGGGCCCGCTTACCGCATGATGGATATTAAGATCGACCTTCCAGATGAGGGGTCAATGTAAACTGTGTTGACAGCTTTGATTGTGAGAACTACTACATGGCTAGGCTGATACGGCATATCGGCAACATGACTAATGATTAACTTTGGCGAACCGACTCACATACTTGATACGAGTCATAATAGAATATGCTTTCATGTGTAGTAGTTTCATGAAGAGCTAAGTCAGCTTCCTAAATAGACCAAGTGCGGTCGATCTCATAGGTCCGGACCTGGATATAACTCCCGGTCACAACGATCGCTTAAATTGATATTAGGACCGATAGTTCCTTTCTCAAGACCCCTCTTCATCTGCAGGCCACGCAGCCCAACCAAACATGACGAGTACTTTCAACACAGCAGCTATCCAAAGCGCCCCAGAAGTTCCCAGTTCACTCTTGGCAATAATTCCTCCAATCACCGCGCCCATGAGAAGCAGAGCCGGTGCTGCAACTCGACGGTTTCGCTCAGCGTTGGCGAACACGCTCTCGAACAGCGCTGCGTCGGAGAATAGGTCGCAGTAGATGCTGGTCAGCACGACGCTTGTGAGGGCGTTGAACTTGAGGGCTCTGCTGGCGACGGCCTGCCCGCAGCTTTGGAATGCGACGAGGGCGATTGGTACAATTACGTACCAGGGTACGTCGTCTGGGCCAGCACCCTTGGGGCCCCAGGTCACGATTGATGCCGCTGCAATGATGAATGCTGTTTGGATGCCGAAAGATACGCAAAATACCCATTTACGTCTTGGAGTTGGCGTGAAAACCCTGTGTAGACGGCTGAAGAAGAACGAACCGATGCAAAAGGCCAGTATTGATGACCCAGACTTTTTCCATCGGTTTGTCCCCGCGGTTGGACCAAGACCAAGGTAAACAGTATTTCCTATCCACAGCGTCAGTATTGCGAAAATGAATCCCAGTGAGAGTCGTACCAGTCTGCATGGAAACAAAGGCGCCCCAGGTAGATATAGACGCGCTGTCGAGAATGCCTGTTATGATATAACACGCCAAAAGCATTACATCGGCCCAGTCCCGTCGGACATCAGCACCCAATCTCTTGCGCAACCACGATCTAGATCCCGGCTTTGGCCCAAGCAGAGCTTGCGTCTCATCACTGTGAGATGAAATGCCATTTTCTGCTCTGCTTTCGCCATTGGAGATCGTGCCGTAGGGCTGGGTGTTTTGGTGAGACATTTCGTTGGTTGAAGTATTTTTAAGTTACAGTGAGTTGGGTGTTGTTGATGCTTGGTAAGACCTCTGGATGGTTTATTCTTAATTGAAAAACCGGTTCACTGGTGAGGGGATAAATACACCAGGTGCCAAGATGATCGCTGTAATTTTGCTATTTCCACAACTAAGATAATTGGTGAAACTGCCTGTCCTCTCTAACCTCAATCGCACTCAACTCCGCGTATTCACCGAGTGACCGAGGCAGGTCAGTAGGAGTAAGCCCCTCTACCCCGGCTTTTAAGAGTTGCACTAGAAACGCACTAAGATCGGCTGCCCGCTGCGATTATTTCTCCTTGGCTAAGCGGGGATGTCTTATGAATCCCGGAGCTAGAACTATTCCCCGCTCTTACACATCAAGAAGCCGCCCGGGCCGTCTTGGTAATAAGCTTGAAATATTACAAAGAGCTTCTTTGTTGGAGTTGAAAGGCCATATCGCGTCATCGTCGCACACCATCATTTCAAACAGCATTAACCCCCTCCTTCTTACCACTCTCGGTAACCAGCCTTCACGCAATCACACCCTACCTATCGTATAGTAAAACAACCTATAAACGTTAAGGAAGCACTGGACTTTGCTGCTTGTTTTCCAGAGGGATACATCCAGTACCTATCACAATCAACTCCCTGTGCCACAATCTAACGTGATCCTATCATGACAAGGTTCTCCTCAGTGCGCTAAGTGCCGGATATCCGAGTCCCGCGTTCACAACGGGAGTCATCATCGTCATGCACTGTTGCACCAGACGGATTTGTATCCCGGAAAAGACATACTTCGGCGATGCGCCGGTGATCGCTTTCTCGGCGTCATGAACTTCATCTGAGGGGATCTTGGCATCGTTCCGTGTACGCGAACGTGAAGCTACTTAACCTCAAAGGCAATTTTACAATTGAAGCTCTTGATCGCTCAATCACTAGTGTTGACACGAACTCTCTGCAACACACAACTGCCATTCTATCTCCCCTTCGTTGTCAATCGCACACATCAGCCCTAGTTCTGCAAGAATGCATCTGCGTCACATTGCCTATCTCCCCGTCCTTCTGGACGTCTGCGCAGGCGTTCCAGTGCAGGACAGTCCTCGTCAGCGCCTGCTCAATGGCCTCAAGATACCCTCCAACTACCGTGGTGTGACGGGCGGCAAGAATGTTCCGTTCACGCCAGGTCACAGAGATCCAATTGACAAGCCAGTTGACTCTGTCGGAGACGATCTTGACCCCCTCCCCTGGCGAAATGGGCTCGGAGCTTCTGTTCTCGGCCCCTGGAATGAGGCGCGATCTCGTCAGAACCCAGATCTTGTTAGGCCACCAGGCACTGACCATGGTAATCTGGCTAACATGCGGTGGAGTTTTGCTGACTCCCACATTCGAATTGAGGTATGTGCGCTCATTGCTTGATCAGGATACTGGCTTACTCTGAATAGGAGGGCGGCTGGACCCGTCAAACCACCATTCGCGAGCTTCCAACAAGCGTTGAGCTGGCAGGCGTGAACATGCGTCTCGACGAAGGTGTGTATCGTGAGCTTCACTGGCACAAGGAGGCCGAGTGGGCCTATGTGCTCGATGGAGAAGTGCGAGTAACTGCGCTTGACTATGAGGGTGGTAACTTCATTGACGATTTGAAGAAGGGTGATTTATGGGTGAGTAAGTTTCTGTGCATAGCAGGAACTGCCTAACGAATTTGCAGTACTTCCCCAGCGGAGTCCCTCACTCTCTCCAAGGACTAAGCCCCAATGGCACTGAGTTTCTTCTGATCTTTGATGACGGGCGATTCTCCGAAGAGTCCACATTTGTTCTCACTGACTGGCTAGGTACGTTACAACCTCATGCAGAAAATAGCCCTGCTAACAATTACAGCGCACACCCCAAAGTCCGTTATCTCCAAGAACTTTGATCTGGCCCCTGAAGTCTTTGCCCACCTTCCCGCAGGAGAAAAGTACATTTTCCAGGGTCGAACACCCGGCTCCATCAAAGATGAGGAGCCCAGCGGAAAGAAGGTCAAGAAGTCAAAGTACAACTTCACCCACCGCATGCTCGACCAAGAGCCCCTCAAGACAAACGGCGGCCAGGTCCGCATCACAGACTCCAAGAACTTCCCCATCTCCAAGACCGTGGCCGCAGCCCACGCCATCATCGAGCCTGGCGCTATCCGGGAGATGCACTGGCACCCAACTGCAGACGAGTGGTCCTTCTTCATCAAGGGTCGCGCCAGGGTGACCATCTTTGCCTCTGAGGGAACTGCAAGGACCTTTGACTACGTCCCCGGAGATGTCGGTATTGTTCCGCGCAACATGGGCCATTTTGTCGAGAACATTGGCGACGAGCCTATTGAGATGCTAGAGATCTTCCGCGCTGATGAGTTTAGAGACTTCTCTCTTTTCCAGTGGATGGGAGAGACCCCGAAGAAGCAGGTGGTTGATACCCTGTTTGCCAACGATCCTAAGAACGCCAAGTTGTTCTGGGATAAGATCAAGGATGCAGATAACAGTGTGATCACCAAGCCTGATTTTAAGAAGTCTAAGCCTGGAAAGGAGGAGGAGTTGTAACTTTGACCTGGGAATTGTAAATTGCCGGTGGCATTATGATTGTATATATACAAGCGAGACTACTCGATCCTAAAATACGATGGAACTTGCATGCATGGTGAAGACCATGAACAAAATTCCAATTCAGCTCGGGATTAAACCGGGGACCTTCTTAATGACCAACTAGACTACGTAACCAATGCTTCTATGTCTCCTTGAGCGGATATTCCATCTTCCGATTTACAGAGTGAAAGCCAACGTCGCTTAAGGTTGGTGGCGTGCATACGAACGGTCAGTTGATTTCGTTGGCGTTCGATTGACAATTAGGCTGGAAGATTGATATCCTGGCTGGCACGCTTCAGGGTAACATTGCATCTGGACCTCCCGTCTCCCGAATCGATCGAACTCTAGTTAAATTATCCACTCGCCACATTATCTTGCAATTATCACTCACTTCTTCCGGCTTCTAAGAGTTCAAGTCTGCACAGTTCGATCAGGAAAAGGCCGTGAATCCGAAATGTGAAGACACCGCTAATGTTAGGTACAGATTGGACCAGAATCCTTCATCCAATCATAACACTTGGTTTCGTGGTCTAGTTGGTTATGGCATCTCGCTCACACCGAGAAGGTCCCCGGTTCGAGCCCGGGCGTAACCTTGCTTTTGCCTCTCAGAACGTTTTGATACTACCTACAGTTTTCCTTTTTGCCTAAAAAGCGGCAGGCTGTTTTGTACAACTACGGCTGAGACTTGTCTGCTGTCAGGACATGACGGCGTTAGTATATACCCCTTAGACTTGGCGATTAAGAATACCGACGTTAGACTGAGGATCTACGCTGAACAATCCTCTTACTTACCAAACCAATTATGGCTTGGGCGAAACTAGAATTTTACTCAACATGTTGACATCGGCAGCGTAAGTTAATTGGCGTTTTTGAAGCATGGTGGGTAGTCAGGATGTTGTCATATCGGCATGGCAAGAATTGTGTATGATCGATTAGAAATGCATTGGTATAAATACTCGCTGATATACTAAAACATAAAATTACAAAAGGAAAAGAGAATGGTTTCGCCTTTCATCAACATTTGATAGCCAGGGGTACGTTGGGTTATCTTTTGTCGTGTAAAGGTTGCGTTTCATAGTAGTGTTGGTAGGTTAAAGTCTTTCGCCGCGGAACCACCAAATGCCATATAAGGAAATAAGGGCATGCGGCATAGTTTGATGCATCCTATCTTGGATCAATGTTTGAGGCAGACTGGTAAGAGCACAATAACAAGCCACATCGCGTACATGGGCGACGGGCCTGCCTTCAATCTCGCAATGCTCTACACATGTATGTAAAGCCTCATCTGCAACATGTCGATGAAGGCGTGTCATTGGTTTTTTTGTGTTTGAGGGGGCCGTATAGTAGTCTTGTGGTGCAAGTGTGTACCGTAATGCAGGAACGGCATGTTGTTGGTATGAGTGTGGCCATTGTTGATGGGCGGAGATGTTTGTGATGACGCCTAGTAATGACCAAAGAAGGAAGAAAGTTCTGATTAAGCTGAACATTGTATGTAGTGTGAAGATAATGGGATATAAAACTCGGCTTGAGAAACTTTGTGTCTGCCTGGTGTTGTCGACTGGATGGTTAGGAAACGCAACTGGGACAAAAGTAGCATTATTTATTTACCTTGAGGAAATTTTCTGTAAATCCAAGGCGCTGCTGCCTACGCCCAGACGTTGAAGTTCACGATGTTGGTACTTAGCGTCGGAAATGACTGGGATCGTCCATGCAGGGTTGAATGAAACATATGCGTAGAACAGCAGAATTGAAGCAAGAATTCGACATACAAAGCAAGTTCTAGTTTAACAGGCCAATAAAACAAGATTTAGATGTGTTTCTGAGTCGACGAATAATATTTATCCCCAAGATCTTACACATTTACAAAGCAGACCTTAGGAAGTGAATCCTGGCCAAGTGGATTCCACGTCCCGCCAAGAGCGGTTGTATGATTCACTCCCCGGTGCCTAGCGAGATCGATTTCTTTAACATCCCTGGAGGCTCTACTTTTATCGGAAATGACGACGGCCTTATCCCGGCCAGTTATGGCCATTGCCTGGGAACCACTATATGCGTGGGTCTATCGGGAGGGATGCGAGTTTATATGACAGCAGAATAACTTTTTTGGATGGGTTCAAAGACTCGGGTGTTGTGTTGGTATTTTACAATAATCTTTGCGAATATGTTCCATCAACAACACGCGATTAAGTTACATCCTGAGCTCTCCAAGGTTGGTCTTTCCTCCATTGCCTTCCTGCGGGACATCCCATCCACAGGCCACAAGCAAGTAGGCCAGAAGTTCTGAAAAGCCTTCGGCGATCGTTTCCATGGCCTTTGCCATACAGAAAGTATTGTACCACGTTTGAGTCGTGTCGTAGATACTGTAAGATCGTATGCCTCTTCCAAGAGCACTACAGAAGCCCCATCTTTGAGGAGTATCCATACCCATACAAAATATTGTGCAGTCCCTATCAGAAACAAGAGTATCTGAGGCAGGATAGACGTCGGTATTTGATAGCATGCTTGGTCGTGATGATAGGGCAGAGAATATGTTTCTATATCGGTTGGAAGCTTTGTAGAACACCCACGATACTCTTCAACGCTTGCATTGGTAGTTCTTTTGAGTCATAGGGAATTATTTCGTTCCTATCATACACGGGAGCAAGTTCAAGACCAGTGTTGATATAAGTGTATTTCTCTTGGACTGATGCACCGCAAGCATTGCTGGCGTTCCCTGGACACGTGCTGTCGCAGATCTCATCTTCGACCATCCTTTCCACAGGTGGGAATGTATCTGCACAGCCGCAAGAATTCCCACGCAGTCCTTCAATAGCCACACCTCCCCCGAAGAGGTTGCGCTTCTCACTACATAGTTCCCGCGTGCCTCTGGGTGAAGAATAGGGCGATCAGGGATGTGTTGGAAAGAGAGCTGAAACAGCCCTGTGAAAGAAAGACCTTCGACTGATCTTGGGATGATAGATGATCGTTGAGGCGGGAATGACGAGAGTGAAGCGGCAACGATATCCACGGTGACCCATGCGATGACAGCAGCATAACCCGGGCCGAGCATTGTGGCGGTAAGACTGAGTGAAAAGAGTATCGCGTATGTGAGAAGGTCTTTGGGTGAGATGGAATACAGAGGGACCTTTGGGATTTTCCGGGGATCTCGGAGTTTTAACGACTCGGAATTGTAGCTACAGACCCCTTTTCTCCTTCTGAAAGATGTAGATGTGTGTTGGATGTGCCAAATTATCAGGATTGTCCACAAACGCTGTTGGTTGCTAGCGTCCAACCAAGCACACTGGGACTAGCAGCAAAAATAGAGTACTAAAAGTCTTGCGACGAAACTAGACAAGCCCAACCCGAGATGGATGACTTTCTAGGAATTCGGTGTTAAGATTGTGGAACTTGTACTTCTTCTTTATCTCAGGTTATTACAGTACAGCTCTTTGAGCCGGTCATGCAGCAATTTACGTATCACAAGCCTTGTCTGTTGAGGACAGGTGCTTGTTTCCTTGAGATTGCGAAGATGTCAGAAGGAAAGCTAAAGCGAGAGAGCTTCTGTGGTGTTGACGCTTTGAACAGTGATAAAAGGCCTCATCGTGATATGTTTGATATGTTTGATAAGTTTGATGCTAAAACCCTAGTCTAGAAACTAAAGTTACAAACAGAAACTCGCAAGGATGTGTTTCAGGCACCTGGCGATCTCCCTTTGATCGACCACTAGTGCGTTCAATTTCCCGATTTCAATCCCGCAGTTGACCACAAAAAAGACCTGGCACTAAGTTAGGTACCAAGCTAAAATATCACAGTACTGGCCTAGTCACTAATCTTCCTTTCTCATCTCAGAATTTCGCAACGGATGATACTCCGCCGTCAGTCGAACTCCCTCCAACGTCTCAACTGCTGCCAACCGTCTAGCATTCAATGAATCAAGATCAATTCTTGGTCCTGTAAAGGTTCCTTTCTTGGTGGTGAACCAGAGGACAATGACAAAACCGACTAGCCCAGTAAACACTACTGAAACGTAGCTCATATTCTGTGCGGTGATTGGTACGGTTGTGGGAAAGCAGTACAAAATGTCGAGAAAAACTACCCAAGCAACGGATATACCGTTAATGAGCGCGCCGTACTTACCAAGGCTGAAGTATCGAACCGGCAGAACGCGCTCTCGTCCTCTGTAGAGTAGCACGGCTTGGGGGATCACGCATGATGTTTGTAAAAAGATAATGGCCGCGCTCACCATGGCGGAGAAGGCGGTGGATGATCCGAGGAAAATAAGACCATATATCTAGAAGGCATACCGGTTAGAACACTCCAATGTTGAGAGACAAATTGACTAACTGTAATGAATGTCGCAGAAAGAACTAGAGCATTGACTGGGACCTCAAAGATGGGGTGAACGCGCTCCCAAAAGTGAGAATATGGCAAGGCACCGTCTCTGGAAACAGCCCACAGCGTGCGTGATGAAGTCGTCGCTAGAGGACATCAGCGGATGCATCTTGTCAGCGATGGAGTCTTACCATTGGCAACTAGATTTGCAAAGAAGCAAAATGCAAACAGAGCCATTAACACCGACGCGACAGGCCGAGATCCAGTTCCCTGGTAGTATATCTCAAACAAGGGTAACCCGGTAGTCGTATTGAGCACAGCCGAAATATCCTTTGTCGCATACATGAGAGAAGCCGCAAATGGGAATGCTGTAAGTAATCCCATCAGCAAGGGGTAGATCATAACTTTCGGCACGTTCTTGGCTGGGTTGGGAATTTCTTCGCACAAGTGAGCGCCGCAGTCACTGCCTAAAAAGGCATAGACTGCATTGCCTACGGCCAGCATGAAGGCGAAGCCGTCACTTGACCAGCCCGTTCTGTTGGTTGCATCAGTGAAGATGAATTTGGCCGATGCGTGATCTTTCGTTACGACGAAGAGAGTAATGGTTGTAGCGCCCAGAGTCAGAACTGATAAGATGAACACCATCTTGTTGAACAGGGGGATCCATCGTGACGCGAAGATGTTGCTGGCAGTTGCGATCCAGATCAGAGCGACATATATGACGTATTGGTGCCACCTCTTTTGATCCCAATCCGGGTGCCATGCGCCAACGATATCGAGGATCATTGATGCCACAAAGTTGGAGACTGAGCTTGAGGCAAGCCACCAGCCGATGACACTCATCCAGCCATTTCTGTCAACAGGTCAGTATTCTTTCATGCACCAGTATTAGGAAACAAACAAATAAGACGCGAAAGCTTTGTAGTCATCACGAGCCACCATGAAAGACCAATAATACTGTGCACCAGCAACTGGATAAGCAGACGCAAGTTCTGCCATTCCCAACGAGACGATGGTAGTCATCACTCCAGCTATAGGAAGAGACCACAAAGTTCCGGCTGAAGACGCCTCTGTGAGACTAATGCCGATAGAAGATCCTGCTCCAAGCCATGTGCAGGTCAGAGTAAAGGATAATGCGCCTAGAGACCAGAGTGAGAAACGGCGCGGCATCGCCTGGGAATATCCCGCGGCCTCAAGCTCAAGTGCATCGCTATTGACGGAGCTATCTGTTGAATCGAGCGGCATGGCGGCTGATAAGTGGTGATACAAGTACAGAGGAATCGAGTGCCCCAAACTGACAAGTAACCCAGCTACGTGGATAAATGTAACTTGTACAGGCCGGACCCGAATCGTGGTAATCAAGATCTGCAAGAATAAAATGCAGTTCCAATGTGAAGATTTGTGAACGAAAAGAAAACAAATGTCCTACAAACCCCTCACTCAAAGCAAGTCGATCACGAGGGAATGTCTCACTGAAGTCGCACAAGGGAGGTCCAATGGGAGACTCGCGAGACTTCGAGGAGGAAAGAACCGAGACATTATGCACATTTCACCCAGCCGCTTATCGAGCTAAAGTGTTTTATTCATCAAACTGATTCACCTGCGAGTTGACCTTATCGAGTCAAACTGCTATTATGCAGGAAGTAAGTTTCTTAGTGTTGTTTATCAGATTCTTTGATTGGTAGACACCATCATAGTAAGACAGATCTACAAGATCCGGCCTCGAACGATTGAGCCAGCACAATATGTCTCAGACTTACCCAGGCAACCGGCAAAAACTGGAAGAACAAGGTTTTATTTATTTCCTCAAAGTGACATAGGAGGCTCACTCGGTATTTAATGCCCAGTCAATGATCACATCTGTTGATAAACTCGCTTTTCGGTAATGAGTTTGATGGAATTTTCTCCGCCTCCTTTCTCTCGAAATCCATCAAATACTGCACCTGCTTCTTGAGGAAAGGATTGATGCGGTGCAAGGGTTACCGCCCTCGGGGCTGAAAGACTTTGGCTGTCTCGCATAGCTTACCAATGAAGGCTGCAGCGAGATAAGGAATTGTTCCACAGGACCACTTTTAGTGTCTTGGACGACCAGGAAAGCATGTGAAAATAGCTTCACCAGACAGCTGCAGTCAGACCTGAAGAGACTTTGCGAACGCATTCTGCACAAGCTCTTATGTAATATATAAGGTTTGAACTCTACCTCAATAGTTCCAATTGAGGTGGTGTATGCAAAAGCCGTTGTCTCCCAGATCGTCAAGAATTATTGTTATCGTATCACAGCCCTGCAATTGTGGCTGTCAATAGTCTCGCTTTCTGATCCTTCGTGCGCTGGGAGTCAAGGTTTCGATCCTTCTATCATCCAATCGTGGCCTTGGGCAATATTCCACCTATGCGCTTTGAGGATAGTCGCGAACGCCACTTGTGCGTATCGTGAACAACGACCAGTAGGGAAAAGCAAAGATGGGCAACACGTAGCTGCGTTGGCGCAGGAGTGACGACAATTGCCCATGTTCGGAAGCCGAGGGAATGATAGGGGGTTCAAATTCCATTTATAAAAGTCGCTGGGAACCCGTAATGCAGGGTCTATGTAAGTTGTCCTCCAACTCGATATCGAACAATGAATGCGACTGTTGTTTCGCCCGGCATTGATGCCGCTCTCCGATCATTGGAACTTGAGTCATCCATTCTTGAGTCGTACCACGGTGTTACTTACCGAGTTCTCGGAATCTGTATTGCTGCATATGTGACATGGCAATATCTTCTGCGGTCGGGTGCACTATGGAACTCGAAGTCTGAACCCCCAATGCTGCCATATTGGATACCTGGTAATGCATTCGTCTTGAGAGGCTTGTGCAACAGCAACTAATGGTTCAAGGCCTTGGTCACAATGTTTCATTCCTGAGAGATACTCACAAAACCCTTGTCGCGGCCCGGTAGGTTTAACCAGGTTCACCTTGGAAGTCCACTGCTGATCTGACAAGAAACTACTTCCAAACCCCATCGCAGCCGTTTAGTGTGCTAGTTGGCGGCCGTCGCACATATATCATTCTTGATCCTCGTCATATTGCCGAGACTTATAAGAAGACCAAAGAGATGCTGTTCGATGCATATGTCGATCAAGTCATGGGATACGTGACCGTTTCGCAGCAGTCTCGGGATATCATGTGGAATACCGTAGTCACTGACACCTCTTTATCTGTCCCCAATTCTGTTCGCTCCTGGGTGAGAAAGGATATGGCACCGGGCCCTTCTTCACGATCGTTCTACGAAGACTTTCTTTCAGAGTTGGACAGAGTACTGCAACAAAAAGGTCAGTTCACAACAGGGAAGGGTGAAATACATGGTATGCTCAAATGGACGGGCGACATCATTGTTATCGTATCGACCAATAGCTTCTTTGGCACTGCTGTCTTTGAGCATGCACCCGAGTTACTGGACGCCTTTCACACATTCAACCACCATGCGTGGAAGTTACTGTTCCGGTATCCGAAGATTCTATCCAAGACGGCTCACGACGCCAAGGATTCTTGTATCCGTGCATTGACCAAATATTTCGAACTACCACAGGAAAAGAGACTGAATGCTGCACCATTTGTGTTGAGGTCAGAAGATGAGATGCGTAAGCACGGCATTAGCTCTCGGGATATCGCAGCTGTTTTGTTCAAACTCTATTGGGCGTGAGCAATCTCTTTACCCATACTACTGCGGTTCTTTGGCTAATGAGATCAAGTATCAACGGAAACCCATCCATCCTTGCCTTTTGGCTTCTTGCACAAACTCTATACACTCCAGGGCTCAAGGAGGAACTCAAGGCCGAAGTGGCACCAGCTTTCAAAAACGGCATTCACAACCAACCCGATGTCGAATATCTCAAAGAATGCCCCAAGATCAACGCAACATTCTACGAGACAATGCGCATCCATGGCGGAGCCTCGACTTTCCGACGCGTCGTCCAAGATACAACCATTGCTGGCTTTGAGTTCAAAGCCGGCAGTGACGTTATGATGCCCTATCGTCAGCTACATCTCAATGAGGAATACTGGGGTGAAGAGCCGACGAAGTTCGACATGAACAAGTTTCTTGACAATCCCAAGCTCGCGAACGCAAGGACCTACAAACCTTTCGGTGGAGGTGCGACGCTGTGTCCTGGGAGACTTTTGGCACAGCAGACTGCTTTGACTTACCTTGCGATTCTTCTGACGAGGTATGATATTGAGGTGGTAGGTGGTTGCGAGAGTCAGGCCTTCCCAGAGATGGATGATAAGGTGCCTACGTTGGGTATCATCTCACCTGTGCCGGGGCAGGATCTGAAGATAAGGGTTAGGGATGTTACAGTCGAATGAAATATTGCTAGATTACATGTACCAACTTATCTCAATTGAATGTCGAGATGATAATGAACCTTTACTACAGTCTTGGCTCCTTCGGTATCTCTGTAGACTTGGCGGACTTGTTGCCACGCTACTAGTCACAATTTGAATCATACAGCCTCATATCATTACCCTATGTAGCAAAAGAAGAAACCTTATAGACCAATGATGTTTCTCCAATTAACTGACAGTAGCTAATGTCAATCGGGATAAGACCCATAGGTCTTTCATATTCAGCGACAAAGCAATACCTGAGCTAATATTCCTAACGAATAGCCCATAGACATGTCTATCTCGAGCCTCATCATAGTCCCTACTATAATCCCCCACTAAAAATCTCAATATTCTTGACTTTCACGTCCTTTGGTAATCGTAAGTTGCAATTAATTAAGTCTGGCAAAGATCTACACCAAAGACAAGGATGCATCCAAAACAGCCGAGTACTACGTGTCCATCCCTTCCCCACCGCAACAGGTCACATACGAGTGGGGGAACCGTGGAGACGCAATGCCAGATAAATTGATTGACCGCCATCTGATTTTTCCTCTTTTTCCTGGAAGCGAAAGGTTCTTTTTTTATTTCTCGTTTCCGTCTGCTCGGTACACTGAAACTGCAACGCGTTGACCAACACCTGCACTTCTCACCAATCACGGCTGAAGATGTCTTCGCCAAAGTCGCCCGCCAAGACTCCTAAGTCGCCTACGTCTCCGCTCAAGTCGCCTGAGGCTACTGCACCTCGAGTTGCTGAGCAAGAAAATGCTGCTATCGAGCCTGTAAGCTATTCCAATTTGTCTTGATCTCCCTTCTTCCGCTAACTAATGGTTGCCATTCATAAGGGTTCCGATTCAGACTCTTCTTATTCCGTAGCGTAAGATATACTGTGCCCCCTCATTGAGAGACTTTTGCCAACATAATCTAGAACCAATGTCACCGACACTGAATCTCTGCGGTCGTCTATCCTGAACTACAAGTGGGAGAATGGTAGACGTTATCACGCATACGGAGATGGTACCTATTGGTAAGTGGCTCTGTATCAGTAGACAATAACTTCAGGCAGTTAACGCATATACCATTTCCTAGGGGACCCAATGATGACCGCCAGCAGGAAGCTGAAGACTTAATGTAAGTCCTTGTCTATGCCCACTGCAATCCCTATCTGACCGTCCCTCAGCCATGAGTTGTTCCGTATAGTTCTCGGTGGCAAGCTCTACGAGGCGCCAATCGGCGACAGTCCACAAGTCAGTCTCTTCCTCCTTCAGCTAACCACATCCCACTAACGCTTTTGCAACAGAATGTTCTAGATGTCGGTTGTGGAACGGGTATCTGGGCTATGTGAGTCGTCATATACTTCCTCATCAAAACTCATGATTGCTAATGCGACCAGTGATATGGCAGACATGCATCCTTCTGCTGAAGTCGTTGGTGTCGACCTATCACCTATCCAGCCTGACTTCATCCCACCCAATTGCAGATTCGAGGTTGATGATATCAACAAGGAGTGGACGTTTCCAGAGAACACGTTCGACTTTATTCACATCCGTTACATGACAGGCACTGTCCCTAGCTGGCCAGAGCTCCTCAAGAAAGCCCAAAGGTACATCAACCCTTGAAATATCCTCACAAACAAGTCTAACTAGTCTACAGGCATCTTAAGCCTGGTGGCTGGATCGAGCATGTTGAACTATGGGGAGATGCAAGGGCAGACGATAATAGCATGAGCCCTGACTCTCCACTCAAGACTTGGGTCAAGATCTTCGAGGATATCGGAAAAAAGATAGGCAACCCCTTCTTTTGGAACCCCGTCGATGCATTCCAGGAAGCTGGTCTGCAGAATATCTCGGAGCGAAAAGTTAAAGTGCCCATCGGTACTTGGCCAAGGAACAAGGATTTGCAGCAGTGGGGTGCTTGGAACCGCCATTTCCTGCTGCAGGGCTTGGAGGGCTTCTCTATTCGGGGCTTGACTGAACTCTTGGGGGTATGTTGCGTGTCATTGTATCGTGCGGTTTGGATATGAGGCTAATGTTTGATAGTGGGAATATGAGAAGGCGCAGGTCTTTCTTGTGGACATGCGTAAGGAACTGCTAAACCCAAAGCTTCATTCATATGTTTTAGTGTATGTTTTTACCTTTAATATCTCTTTGACATGCCTGTGCTGACCTCTTGTTGCAGAACAACTGTGTACGGTCAAAAGCCTGAGGAATGATTGGAGGAGTGTGACAGAGATTTATGTCCCACAGGCGGCGATAATGATCTCAAGCTTGAATCCGAGATATCTTTACGTCAACAAATATAAAACATACACAACTACGAAGGCACAGTTGTACTCATAGTATGGAAGCAGTAGACATGCTCTGGTATTATGCTGCACGTAAGGCCAACGGCAAACGTGCCAACTATTATGCTAATTTATAGAATCCATTAAACCATTTAGATCTTCTTGTCGCCATGGATGTCAGCTGTCTGAGTGTTGGTGTTGACGGGAGTGACAACATCAACGCCCTGGAGCTTATCTGCGGTCCTGTCGGGTCCGACAATCTCAAATACTGTTTTATGGTCAGCGATGTCGTATCAAGATGAGTGGAAGATAACTTACAGTCAATCGGAGTGGTGGTGAATTTGCGGGCGTTGACCTTCTTCTGGAAGAGATAGTCGATATCAGCAAAGCTGCGGTTCTTGGTCTCAGGAAGGAAGAAGAAAATCCAGACAGCCCAGATAAAGCAGAGGCCGAAGTAGAACATTCCTGTCTTGGCTCCCCAGTTCCACGCGTCGCTGCTGGAGTTAAGCATACGGGGGTTGAGCTGCTGCACGATGATTTGACCGCACACGTAGACGGCACGACCGAGCACAATGGTCTGGGCTCGGACACGGCTGGAGGCTGTCTCGGCGACGACGACGTAGGTGGTGGGGCCGAGAGAGACCTTGAAGATACACTGGACAACGACCAGGAAAGCGGCGGTGACAATGGCAACGCTGTCGATCTTGGGGACGAAGCCGAGGATACCAATGATCAACATGCATGCGCCGATACCTGAGGAACCACACAGGTAGAAGGTACGGCGACCGATTCGGCCCATGAGTACGATGGCGATGGCGGTAGCGAGGATATTAACCGACTGGATGATCATGTTGTAGTTGAAGGCCATGGTACTGCTCATTCCAACAGACTTGAGCATGATGGCGGCAAAGCTGGTGATGGATTGACCGTTGAGAATCTGAATGACCCAGGCCATGCAGACAATTCCAGTTCGGCGAAGGTTAGTGCCGCGGAAACAATCCCTGAAACTAGCAGCCTCAGCCTCAACCTTCTCCATCTCGTTGGTGTGCTTCATGAGAGCCAGAGTCTGAGCCATGGTCTCCTCAGTGTAGTGATCCTTGCGAGCAAGACGGCGAAGGGCACTCTCAGCATCCTCGATTCTGCCGCGGCGGATGAGATACCAGGGACTCTCGGGGGAGAAGTAGGCAACGGTGATCAGAGGAGGAATCCACATCCACTGCAGACCGTAGGGGACTCGCCATCCGGCATCGCCCTTGAGGTCCAGAGATCCACGGAGGACACCAGTAGCCAGGAAACTTCCAGCTCCCCAGCACATGGAAACCCAGGCGGTGAGGTATCCACGGAGGGCAGCGGGGCAGATCTCGGCGGCGTAGGCGGTGGTGAGGGTCTGGAAGATACCCCATGGGATACCGCAGAGGAGGTTACCGACGAGGAGCATCTCGACGTTGACGGCGAAGAAGAGGATGAAGATGGTGCATGCCATGAGTGACATAGCGAACTAGAGTTGAGAACGTTAGCTTTGTGTTTTCTGAGTCAGTGAGGGGGGAGAGTGACATACCATGTAGACTCGTCGGGAACCAAATCGAGCCTGCAGCCAACCGTTGAGGAGCAGACCAAGGATAGAACCACAGTTGTTTCCAGCACCAATGGCACCCTGCCACTTCGTAGAGATATGCTGTGTACCATCCTTATCAGGCCATCCAAACTTCTTCAGATATGCAGGATGAGCGAAGAAGTTGTTGATGAGACCAACATCCATACCCTCCATGACAAGCGCCACACTCAGAAGCATACTGAATGTGACCGCAGGCCAGTATCGTGAGAACAGCTCCTTCTTGGGGATGAGAGCCTCGGCGTCACTAGCAGCGACTGCGGCCTCGATGAGCTCGACTTGTGGGTTGTAGCCTGAGTACTCGGTGTGTTGAACCGGGGCCTTTCGCCCGGATTCCTCCTGGGCGGTATCTACAGGAGGCGCCATAGTATCTGTCGCAAGATGTGGAGTAGAGGAGGAGGAGGAGGAGAAAAAGGTTGTCGAGAGTTCTCGATACAGATCTGGGGAAACGGAAAACGGGGAGGGCATAGATATAAGCAACCTCCGCACTATGGTGGGCCACTCTTTGGGGTGGTTTTGGGTTCCCCAGTTTGTTGATGGGCCTGCCCTGCTAAACCCCCCGGGGAATCCTTATCCAAAGCAACTGTGTCTAGTTTAGCAGGGATATCTCGGTGGAATTTCCCCACGGGGTCCGCGAATCACTTCCAATCCCCTCCCCGGGTTAAACAACCACGGCTGACGTTTTCCCCGCATACTGCGACGAATTAGGTTGATTTGTGGCTTCGCTGGCATTGACCCGAGCTTGACGAGCCATGCCTTTTTGAGGACACAAAGAGACCACTCGGTGGATTCAAATCCGAAAGTGATTCGCTATGTTGCTGTGAAATTACTGTTAGGTGTCGAGAATAGCGGTGGTTAGGCGCTGAAGAAAGTTTTATGGGGACCCCAATTAAGGTTGGAGCGCCGGTACTAACGCTGGGTCGCCCCCGGATTTGAGGGCGGTTCCACATGAACTCGGGATGCATTTCTGGGGTACGAGGATGGAGATGGGGACAATAGATAAGATGCGAGTATCTTCCTAGGGGAGCCTTTTTTTCGTGTTTCGTGCTGCAGATAGGATGCCATTGGTGACAGGCTCTGTTTACTGACTGTATTCCTTGATTCCCAGCTCTTGATTATGCATTTTGAACCGGTAGATTGCTTTGCCGCAGCCCTCTACTGCAAAAGGACCTCGGTTAAACCTCCAATCCGCGACGGAGCGGGTGAAGTCTTGCTCTATCCCATTGGCCAACTTTACCTGCTTCTGACTCACTTGGCCAAAGATTCTAGACAAGCTTAGGCCCCGCAGTTCTCTCCGGTCGAGTCATGGGACCACCATCCTGACCCAAGAGCCTAGTCAAGGGTGACAGCTGTAAACTCCCGGCTGCCCAGCGATGCCCATCGCCTGAGCATGATTTAACGCGACTAAGCTTCTACAATTCACCAAATGACTCGGTATTTCTCGGCCGAGGAACAAGCCTGGTCGAAAAGCCAAGACGTTAACTCAAGACTATACAAGGGTCGCGGTGTACCAGCCCCCATCCCACCCTCCTCATCGTCTCGTCTGTCTCCGCGTCGTCGCTCGTATCAACGTCCCATTTCCCCACAAAGGCGGAAACCCTCCTAACCCCAAAGTCTAGTCTCCCCGATTCTTCAGCGACAAGCTTATTTTAAAGAAAAGGCCCAAGCACTTCAAGTGGCGACGGGGTCCTTGGCTCATGCAAAGCTAAGGCCAAACTGTGACATTCTCCTCATTGTTTGTTCCCGCGTGGTGAGTTCAGTTCGCCGATGACTACGGCTAAGTGCGGAGATGCGGTAATCTACGGGCCGGTCTATCTCACGTCTGGCATATGTATACGCAAATTGCATCAAATTGCTCTCTCCGTCTGTGGCTACAACTGTGTATTTCAGCGTACAAATGTCATCACATTTCTCGACAATTGTTTTTGTTCATCGCTAAACTCGGTATCTCGGTCAAGTTCTATGCGCTCTCCAACCAGGCCATGCATTCCCGTCGCTTGTTGCCGAATCACAAGCCTCGAGTCATGGGCGCCCTGCATAACATTGGGGTCACAGCCCCCAATCTTCAGGTCAACCACTCGAGCTAACACTGATACGTGCAAAGCCATCATCAGCACCTTGCGTCGCCAAGTAATCAATTACCCAGAAATGCGTTACCCAGGTTCAAAGTTTCGGAATATGCCCATCTGTTGATTCAAACTTTCCGCGGGATCGGTACGCGCACAACCTGTTCTTCGCATGGGTTTGCATAGGGGCTTGGTGTTTCTGGCACCCCACATTCTGCGAGACTGATTTCTGTTCCCTCAGTTCGGTGACATTCGAGCGATGCGACGTTCAAAGACCCGGGGAACTGGATCGCAGTAATATGCCACGTGGGAGTTATTGATTAATTACACAATATCACTATAGAACAGTAACCAAACGAGTTGCTTCTGGCTTTAGCATTATCACTCATCACGGCTCTATAGCTAAGAGTCACCATCGAGCGATCCTGGGACTCGACACTCTTGAGTCAATAGCATGTACCTCTAGATAGACAGTACTAGATATCTCCCCTATCCTTGTAACAAGTGGCAGTTGAGTCTAGTCTCTTTCTTTCGTTCAGCAAACCTCTCGGGTTGATCATAACCCGGCATGAGGAATGAAGGCGGGTTGCGACCTTAAGTCGCCTCAACCCCAGTGGCATGTAAGCCCTTGGCTCTCGTAGGGTGCTGACAACTTGGGGTAAATGCACGAACTCACGGACCAGTTTTATGGTAAACACATATTGCACCTATCTTGCAACAGAACACCGTGTTTAGCTGAGACTGCCAGGCCCGACCCCTACTGACACAACCATAGAGCTTACTATTGGGAATGCTTCGCTTCGAGTTTAAGTTTATCATAATTAAATTTTTGTCGTTATTGTATCTTCTCTAGAGCAGTTATATGAGTCCTTCCAACATTGGCAGCAGCTATTGTCAGCCTGTTCACGTGTAGGTCGAACAGTGATACAGCGATCAACGAGAGGCAAACGAAGTCGACCATGCAGCAACACACATGTATGTGATCTGCTCTGCCAAGGTCTCCCCGCAGATGCAAGCGAGATCCTCAACATCAAATTACTGGCATAGAACCAGTCAAGGTTGCGTAAATTACAGGATTTGCAAGGTGCAGAAATCTAGGCGGCCCAATAGTGTATAACGCTGTACGGCGCAGCTTCAAGTGAGCAACGTTGTGCCACCTGCAGCCCAGAACACGTAGGGGAAAATGATGCTGATCTTGGATCTACTTGAAGTGCCTGCTTCGGAAAGGCAGCGGCGCAACAATGTGCATTTTGTGCATCCATGGCTTTATGATTCGAGTAACTCGTGAACTTCCAGGTAGGGATAGCTGTTCAATGTGTTGGTGAGCGAGCGTTTGAGAACAATCTCGTGGATCTTATTCAACTCTTTACAATCTCAAACTTTATCATATTCTGGATAATCAAAAACTGACAAAGTATGCACAATTAATAGTTCAATTTTCTGTTTAATTTACATTGCAAACGTGCCGTAAGCCTGGTCGATGTTTTTTGTTGTGGACTGATATAGGGTAATCATGGACAACGTCCCACACGTGACTGGACCTGGAATCTCGAATGCTTCGCTCCAGCAAATGTTTGGACAATCTCTTCATCATCACACTCCCTTTAACGAAATTCCGACGTATGCCGATCGCAGGAGCCAAAACCATTTCTTCAGGTTAAACCGTGACCACATCTTCCCTGACGCGTTCCCCGAGCTTGCGGAGATCTCAGCGAAGTCAGCTCGTGAAGTCCGGTTCCCAAAACGACGATTTGCGCCTACGCCATGCTTTCAGTAAAGCGAAGAGAGATCTCCGCGTACGAACCAACACCGGGTACATAAGCCCTGCCTTAACAAAGGCCTAGCAGATCCGACAGGTTGTTAGGAACAACAAAACCCACAGCCACGTCGCACACCTGACGAAGACCAATTCGCGATCGAACCAGCCACTCCTACGCGTTGCAAGCCGCGAATACGAGAGCTAGCAAGAGCAAACGAGATAGAACCGTGGCGCGGCGCGTCGCATTGCAACCTGATCCACGCGTGACGTCGAACGACAGCAACATGTCGCATTACAAAAGAGCAAGCAGCACAGTCAACGTCTTCTTGCCAGATGCGGAGTATCCACGTTGACCCGACTCTCTACAAGGAACCGGTCAAGTTGACAATTGGACAAGATAAAACGATCGATACCAAACCCTAAAACTATCAATGCCACGGTCGCGACATCGGTCGAGGATAAGTAGTCGATGCAGACAAGGAACGGCGCGTTCTACAGCGGTTCTCGACCCAGGGCTCCGAACAGTAAACTGCATAGGCCATTGCTGCGGCTCAAAGCTTGCTCCCATCGCGTAGAGTGGCAGTTCAGCTTTGAGTTTCGTGAATGGCCATATACTTGGTGATACCGGCTAGGGTCAAACACCTCCAACCGTCGCGCGACACCAGGTGCTGCGATCCTTCTGCCGGTTGGCCGTCTTCGGCACCCTGGTACAATGTCTGGTGTAGGCTATTAGTCCCTCCTTGCGTCTGCTGAGGAAGAGGCCGTATACATCCTGAGTTATCTGAATCGTTTGTTACGGTTCAATATGCTCGTGGAATGTACAGTCGCGCACGCTCGGGCTCTGCCACTCAACGGCCACTCCCTTTCCACTCCACCTACAACGTTAAGATGATGCAGACCTGGCTCCGGGAGTCAGGACTTTCGTGTGGGCAAGCTGTGCCCTTGCCTTTTTTCTCGACCGGAACGCCGCGGCAAGGCCTACACTGCCACGATTCAGCGACCACAGCTTGATCTTAACCGACTGTTCTTGTAATACGTGCTGCTTGAGGGGTGTATTCGCTTCCGTACTTTTCCCTCCCGATCGTCCTTCCATCACGATTAGCTGTGCCTACAATGTGCTGTCTGTGTACCCATAACATAAGCCGTTGTTTGTCGCGCCTTTAGAAAGTAAACACTTGCTTCGTATGCTACTGCCCATGGAGTTTATCACCATTGCCTTGTCCACTCGTAAATCCAAGAGCCCGCCATATTGGCCCTGCTTTGTAATCGAGCTAGCAATTGCGCAAGGAACGCCTAGCTACTTCTTGACCCATCGTAATATCGTCCGTCTGAAGTAGTGCATGCACCGCAAAATCATCTGGGTGATGAAGTTCCAGGTACATGCGAATAGCAGGACATTCGACTCTGGCCCTCAACTCAATCCACCATATACTCCGCCCTGCCTTGCAATACCATAGGTACAGCAACACAAGAGCAACTGGGTCCCTTCCGACGAGTAACTTCTTAAAAGCCCCATCAAGTCTGTGCGTAAACAGTTGAGTATGACCTGTCGTCACATCGCTGTCCGCAACGTTGAGGATGCGAGAAACTGCGTGCGCGGCATGGAAATAAGGGTTGTTATCTGGCGTAGAAGAGTCATCGAGAAGACAGACGACAGCCAACGCCTCGGGTATACCGTGTATACCAACTTCTGGCAAGGGTGAATGCATCTGCGCCAGCGTCACAGCCATGACTTGGAAAAGACTGTCTGATCGTAGAGGATCCACCATATCCCAAAGTGACATCTTCCCGTTTATCATGTACACCCAGTCCAAGTCATCCTCGCCCGACGACTTCAATGGCCAGGAGTCTTCAGGTCTGTGTGCATCTGGAGACGAGAAGGTCAAAACAGCCAGTGCAGCTGCAGTGCCCCATATCGGGTCTTTGTCTTTTGTTTTGACAGGCTCTCTTAGTCTCTTGTTGAACAGAGCTGTGCTTTGGGACCAGTGATAACACTCTTCCAGACTTCGACGAGAGTTTGATGAGGAGTTCAGATAGCGATCGTATGTGAATGCCACGGCTAAAGAGGCATGCATTAAGCAGGGGTACTATAAGTGTATTAGTCTTTGTTACTGGTGACTCGATTAATGGTACTTACGGAAAAGGCAAGATGGAGGAGCTTGCGGTTGACTGTTAACATGTTTGAATCATCGGGTGTAAGAAGACTTCGTCCGTAGTATCTGGTTATGAAGTCCTGACACTTGGTGTTTAACTGATAAGTTGTGTATCGATCAGAGGTCCATATGACACTTGCTACGGGTGGTTGAAGTGTGGGTTTACAACAAGCAAGCGATCGCCCAGTGTCAGAAGTGATCGGCTGTAGGTCCGGGATGTTCAGTCCAAAATTACACAACACCCCGAAAGAAGCACACTTCTTGCAGCTTGGTTTACTTTCATCACACTACCAACACGATCAGCTCGCTCAGTTAAGCATCAGGGGTCCACCCACCTTGAGTTTTCTAAGCTTACAGTTTCTGCAGCCGTATCTTGACCTCCGCATAGGGCGCTTCTCTTCCTTGATTGGGTTCGCAGACATGGCTGGGTAGATTTATGCACTGTAAAGGAAAGCTGAGAAGCTCTCCTTGTTGAAGAGAGAATGCTGACCGAGAAGATCCGCAACAAGTGGAGAGACCTTGAATCCTTCCAAAAAATCCACGTACTTTGTCCCGATGCACTAACCTCGCTTCGGAACTGTATCTCACGCTAACCATTCTACGGGTGCAGAGAGCTCTGATTGGCTGGTTGAGACCCAGGAACTAATGCTAGGTGATCTTGAAGATGGAAGAGAACCCTGTTTATGATGATGGAATGATCTATAAAGAGAAGAGGATTTCCCTAACAGAGATTCTACTCATAATATCCTATTAAACTAAATCTTCACTCACATCTCCCCGCAACCACCATGAGTACACATCTCGCCGCCGTCTTGCCAGGCAAAGGCCAACCCTTTGAGATACAAACCCGTCCCACCCCAAAACCAGGTCCAGATGAACTCCTCATCGCCGTCAAGTCCGTCGCCATAAACCCAGCAGATGCCCTGATGCGTGAGCACGGCCTCTTTATTCTAGAGTATCCAACTGTCATCGGCTTCGACATGTCAGGCTTGGTTCTTGAAGTTGGCGAGAACGTCCCCGATGGTACAGATGGCACGACCACATACTTTCAGCCAGGTGTCACCCGAGTCGCTGCTTACTCTGCTTCGGCTTGGAGAGGCTGTGATCCGAATTATGGACCCTTCCAGGAACAGTGCCTTGTTCCGTGGCAGCATGTTGTCCCTCTTCCTGACCAAATGTCGTGGAACTACGCTGCAACACTGCCAGTATCTGTTCAGGTGCCTCTCAGTGCCTGGGATGTAATGGGTATTCCGAGGATGGAAGGAAACTCTGCTTCTGTTTGCACAGACCAGCGTCATGACACTTCCGACAGAGAAGCGAAAACCTACGTTCAGAATGGAGAAGCTCTTCTAATTTGGGGTGCATCATCAAGTATTGGCACCATGGGTGTTCAAACAGCTCGCTTGATGTGTCAAGACCCCAGCTACCCTTTCGCGGCCGTCTATGCTACCGCTGGATCTGCAAACCATGAGTATATCTGCTCACTCGGCGCCGATCGTGTCTTCGACTACAAAGACCCTTCTGTCGTGGAGTCTATCATCTCTGCAGCCAAGGACGACGGCCTAGCCATACGACACTGCTTCCTTGCGACAGGTCAACTCGCGCTATGTCAGGCTGTGCTGAAGGCTTTTGGCGAACAAGGAATCAAGTCAACAAAGATAGGGTCAGCAGTGCCGATTCCATCGGATGCAGAGGATATAGATGGTGTAGAAGTGATCTTCGTGCAGCCCTCAATGGCGGATGAAAAGGAAAGGCTGGAGCAGTTCAGGTACTGGATAGGTACTTGGCTGAGGGAGAATTTGACCAGAGGCACTGTCAAACCTAGTCCGGAGCCGAGTGTCGTGGGAAAGGGATTGGAGTATATCAACGCTGGGCTGGACCAAGTGGCTCAAGGTGTAAGTTGTAGGAAGCTGGTCATCGAGATTAGCGACTAGGGAGAAGAGCAACAAGGGAGCTTACTTTAATATAAAAGTCCATCGTGGGAAGAGGCATATACTAGACAATAGGAAGAGCAACCTCTTGCTCAAGCATGTTGACGAAGTGGATAAAATGTCAGTATGACAGGTGTCTCATTCCACAGATACCTGTCAAAGATAGTCGCCATGCTCAAGCTTGCACCTAAGTGGATCATGTATGAGAGTGATCAAGTTCTTGAACCCAGAATGTAAAGGATAGTGACGGCTCAGCTGAAGCCCAGTGTACGAGCTCTGTTCCGATGCCGGTGAAGCAATTGCCCAAAAGGAACAGGCGTAGCAGACACTACCAACGAGTATTAGCTATGATATGTGGGCACTTTAAGTTCAAGACTTCAAATTTACTTGACAGTTACCCCTGGTAGGTCTCCACGAATGTTTAGCGGCATCATCCATGGCCCATATGGTTAACTGGTTTTGTCTCTCCACTCCATGAGCTAGCACTAGTAACTGCTTGTTTCCTGACCCAGGAAGGTACGACAAGCTTTCAACTTAGTTTCCTGAGCACGGCCCAGTCTTGAAGCAAGCTGTTAGTTTCCACATAGTCAATGTTCTTATTAAAGTCAATTGAATTAAACAGAGATATTGCGAGAGTTTGGTAGCGGTGACTGAAACTGCTGTCGGAAAAGATCATTAGTAGCATCCCACCACAAGCAGCGTGAGTTGCCAAGGTCTTCTTCCTGTCCCCGTCCCAGAATGATTGAGATGACTGCAGCTATAACGGGCCGACCGGCTCTACTTTGAACGGTGATTTGTGAAACGTACCCTATAGTACACACGCGACAGGATTCCTGAATGCTTACAAGCAGTCCATCATGGTACATATGTTTTATTAGATGCCAGCTCTTTTGTCCCGATATATTTCTGTCCATTACCATCAAAAATCACATGCTCTGAACCAAGCTGTACCGTTGTCCCAATGCTGAACAACATAAACCGAAAAAATGTTGTTTATAACAGACTGGTGGTCACATCGACCCAAAGTCTTACCTGAGTTATTCACCAGGGATGAATGAATGCAGTGCATCTCCTCGGCTTTGTCCGACTCGCCTGTCTGCACGACCTAGCCCCAATACCGCAGGGATCACCACCAACCAACAACTCCAACGCGTGATGATTCATTTCTAGTCTAGCCCGTCCCGACGCAGTGGTCAATGCGCCCTGGAGAAAATCCGGGGAGCGTTCGATCCTGTCGGTCCGACACTGTCGAGAGCAACTAAACTCCCTTTTCTCAGTTCCCGCACCGAGAACTTCTCACAACGCATCGTGGTCCGATGGAAGATCGAGCATTCTATCGGTCCGACAGGTTATTGTGCTAGATTTTGAAGCTATCACGAGGCCCAGAGCTTGGCAAGAACAGCTCAGTTCTGCGTCGATTGCGTTTCTGCATTTCTATCGGTCCGACAACTTCTTCGTCTAGACTACTCTTGGCATTTGCCCCCCTACCCCGGGATCAAACCTAAACAACCGTGGAGAGACGTCTCGTTTGTGGAGTTTAGCATAAGAATCCCCAGATTCCCCAGCTTTTATTCTTATTCTCATCCCCAGAGCACCTCATCCAGCATCTCCTTCCCTCTCTACAGTCCTATTCTACATCATCCTCCCTTGTCTTGAGCGACATCACCATGTCTCCCTCACCCAAGGACACCTTCGCTCAGGTTGAGCACATAGATCCTGACTCCAAGATGGGCTATGGCGAGGCTGAGAAGCCCGCTGCTCGCGCGGCCAATGATCGCGAGCATACCCTCACTCTTCGCGACAGTTTAAGGCTGTATCCCAAGGCCATTGCCTTCTCCCTGCTGTTCTCGACGGCTATTATTATGGAGGGTTACGATCTGAGTCTTCTGGGAAGTTTCTACGGTTATGATGCGTAAGTAGCACTTCCTCTGCCACCAGTATCCAATCCACTCGAGACTAACTGTTATGTCCACAGATTCAAGCAAAAGTTCGGCAACGAACTCGACTCGAACGGAAACCTGATCATCTCCGCCGACTGGCAAACATATATCCAAGTCGGTGGCATGTGTGGTCAGATCATCGGTCTTTACATCAACGGTTGGGTCTCAGATGCCTTCGGTTACAAGAAGACCATGATGGCTTCGCAAATGCTCATGATCGGTCTTATCTTCTTCCCCTTCTTCGCTCCCAACCTCCACGTCCTCTTGGCCGGAAACATCCTCCTCGGTCTACCATGGGGTATCTTCCAGACCCTCACCCTCGCCTATGCCTCTGACGTCGCTCCCGTTGTCCTCCGTCCTTACCTGACAGCCTACGTCAACTTGTGCTGGGTCATCGGTCAACTTATCGGTGCTGGTGTTCTTCGAGGATTCAGCACAATGGGAGGTGACTGGTCCTACAGAATCCCTTTTGCTATTCAGTGGGCTTGGCCTCCTTTCATCATGCTCGGTACTCTCTTCGCCCCCGAGTCCCCCTGGTGGCTTGTTCGCAAGGAGCGATACGAAGACGCCAAGCGATCTATCCTTGCACTCGTCACACAGTGTGATGTTCCTTTCGATGCCGACTCTCAGGTTGAGCTTCTCAAGGCTACCAACCAGATGGAGATTGAGAACTCTGCTGGAACCAACTACTGGCATTGCTTCATGCGCAGCGATCTGCGACGAACAGAAGTTGCCTCTGTAGCTTACACTGCTCAAGCCCTCTGTGGTAGCTCCCTCATGGGTTACTCGGTTCAGTTCTATCTCGAGGCTGGTCTTTCACCCGAGCGATCTCTTGACTTCAACGTCATCCAATACTCCATCGGTGCCATTGGTGTCATCCTCTCTTGGGTCTTGATGTCCCGCTTTGGTCGCCGTGACATCTACATCTGTGGTATGGCAGCCCTCTTCTGCATCCTCATCGCAGTCGGATCCCTTGGATTCGTCAAGCACACTGAAAGCACCGGCTGGGCCATTGGCAGCTTACTCGTCGTATACACTTTCGTCTACGACATGACCATCGGCCCCATCGCCTATACCATCGTTGCAGAAATCTCTTCCACCCGTCTCAAGGCCAAGACCATCGTTCTTGCACGCAACTTCAGCAACATCGCCGGTCTCGTCACCAACACGCTCATGCCTCGCATGCTTGGCCGTAACTCGTGGAACTGGGGTGCCAAAACAGGTCTTTTCTGGGCTGGATGGTGCCTGTTGATCTTCATTTGGGCTTTCTTCCGTCTTCCTGAGCCCAAGGGTCGCACTTACGGTGAACTGGATCTTCTCTTCGAGCACAAGGTTCCTGCGCGTAAGTTTGCAAAGACCCAGGTTGATCAGTTCCCTGCTTCTGATCGGGAGTCCGAAAAGGTTCAGACTGCGAATTAGTGGATGGAAAAGGTGGAAGAGCTTTGCAAATGAGAAGCATGTATATGAAAGAGTAGCAGGTTTATGATAGCGTTTCTGCCTATGTCCAAAGATTACAAAGAGTTTTAGTATCAATAATATCCAAGCTATCGTTCCATTTCTATTCATCCCACACTGCAGAGGGCCTCCCTGATATCTCCTTGGTCTTGCTATGTTTCTCAAACATTGCATGTTCGGTTCTATATGTTCATCTTCCAGTCGTTCAGATGTTGGTTTGTTCGTGACTCCTGTCCTCAGGCTCTCTTGAAGATGGTAATGCCTTGGCGCTCCGGGTGATTAAGGAATACCTTAAGTCTAGACAGTATGTCAGAAACTGCAGGCAGTCCTTCCATATCGAGTCCCTTTCCGTCCTCTCCCTCAAAGTGGAAAGGTCTCATCTTGATCTTGTGCTCCTTGATTTCATCTGCTGTCGGTCGAAGAGGCAAGATACAAGCGACCTGAGGCATCCTGAACCGATCTCCCGTATACCCTGCGAAATACGCTAGCCAAGTTGGAGTAACAGGGTCCGGAAACGACATGATGATGCAGCCTTCACTCTGGACTAATGGATCATTCTTGTCCGCGTTGGGCTTTGGAAGCCACAGCTCAGTCGTGATTTTGGATAAGGCTGGCTTGTTTTGCTCATTTAAAGAGGCCCATATGGCAAAACCCTGGCTGTCGGCTTTGCCAGATTCGACGGCAAGAGCGTAGCAGTTGTCGTACTTGTCTTGAGCGTCTGGGTGCTCAGCCAAGTTAAGTTTGATGGGTGCGCATGAGGCAACAGGTGAGATTTTGCTCAGCTGTGGGGACTTTTCATCTTTGGACTCGGTCTCTCGAGCAATGGCCTTTTCGGAAGCTTGTTCAAGAGAATCATTTTTTTGGCTGGCGCCGACCTTTTGCAGGTTGTGCAGTTGCCTGCGGACAGTTTCCTCGTCACCATGGGCAATGGACACGGCCAATGCAAGTTGAGCGCCGATAAGAAAGGTGAGTCCAGCAGCACACCAGACGTAGGGCGACTGCTTCATCGACGCCTGGAGCCATTCCACCATCGCGTTGAAAAATTCCGCCATGGTAAAGGAATCGACCGAGTGAAATTTAGGAGGAAATCTGAGTGGAAGAAGAAATTCTCATTGAGGGCGTAGTGTCATTACAGGTAGGCAATTAAAGCCGATGCCAAGCTTTAGAAGTGGACTTTTGGTATCCACGTGCTGATCTCGGTGAGATGATTGGTGAGACTTCAATGCCAATCTATTGCAACAAATGCTCAGGAGAAATCCAAAGACAGCTAATCAACCAGAACGTGACATATTGCTTCATTTAGATCTTTTATAGTTGTACGATCCAATCCACATCTGCAACTGGCTGGGTGTACATAGAAATCTGGTTACTTCTGTTATCTAACTGCGCGTCAGGAGAACCGCCTACCGAACCCAGCGATATGATCCCAATTTGACACTTGCCTAATTATACAGTTAGGAACTAATGTCTATTATAGATCTTTTCGCGGTAAGACAATAGTTGAACGAAAGTGATAGTCTCGCATTTCATTCGAGTCACCATATGCAGAACGCGGGGTAATAAGGAATCCATCTGTGCTGTGTTGATCGCGCTGTAGAACCCTATCACTTTCTTTTCAAATTCTAATCTCCGGCTCAACCATATACCTGTTTCGTAGAGGAAGTGTGAGCACTCTGAATACTTTCAATTTGGTGGATAGAAAGTTCTTCTGGCAATCTAGCAGGCCGAAAGCCCTGTACGGGCCCGCGGACCAGTGATCTTCGACATTGTAAAACTTTGTAATTAGCGAGAACTCAAACCCCACCTGAGTGAATCAGAGTCTGTAATCATTGACTGCCGTGGTATAAATCAGCCCAATCCCCTGCCATCGCAAAGAGAGGCTCAATTGCTACAGAAACGAAACAAGCTTCCAGCTCGCTTACATAAGGCGCTTACCCCATACGGTCCACATAAATCACTCAATTTATTACGTCACTCGCAGCGCTAGTCACTTCAACCATAAACACACCACAAGCACACACCACCCTCAGACCCTCTGTCGCCAGTATCGATTAACACCTTCTTTCTTGTACTATCACGACTTAAAAATGGTAGCGATACATAGAGTCGATCATGGGGCCCATGGCGACTTTCTCGCTCGCATGCCAGACAGCTTGCTCGTCTCCATCTTGGAAACCCTGCCTAAGCATGACCTCTGCAGCGTTTCGCGGCTCAACAAGCACTACCACGCCCTCGCAGATGCTGTGCTGTACAATACAGTCCAGTGGCTCAAACCGGAACTTCACCTCATATTCAGTCAATCGCTCAACCGTCGGCCGCGGCGTGGCTCAGCTATTGAAGGGGTCAAGCTGGCATATCCAGCATCAGAGCTAACACGTCTCATCTCCGACACACTAGAGCCCATGAATAGCGTCTCTCATACAATTTCCACAATGTCGAATCTAAAAACACTCGACATCGCAGTACCTGTTAGTCTGCTGCACAGTATAGGCAACCTGTTTAACGGCCCGTTCGATCTGGCTTGTTTGCAGTCCTGTACCCTGTTCTACCAGGATGAGGATGATCAGTACTGGGATCTGCAAGAGAATATCCACATCTTCACTCACCCGACCCTCGAGACGCTTGTTATTAAGAGGGCGAAGCTGGACGACCGTGGCTTTGAGTTGATCGAGCGTCCACACAACACAGCTTTGAGCAAACTGCATTTGATAGAATGCGATATTAACGATGATACCCTGTCGGATGTTTTAATGTTCCCCGAAGCGTTGAAGGAGTTTGTCTTCACGCAAAGAGAAGAGCCGGAACCAGACCTGGAAGAAAGTTCGAGTAGCATACGAGACTACATAATGGCCCTTAAGGAACAGTGCCACTCCCTAGAGACTATCACGATTGACTTCCCGATGTTAGCCAGCGCTAGGCCCCTAGCTCTTCGCGAATTCGTCTCACTCAAGACACTGCGACTGAACTGGGACTACCAGCTTTTTGGAAAAACGACGAAGAAGCCACGCCTAAACTCTGTAGGCTTACCGCCAGAATTAGAGACATTAGAGTTCTTCAACCCGCTCGGAACCGACGAGGAGGTTACGGAGCTGCTTGCGAGTGCGATAGAGACTTTGAATGTCACGGCCAAGAAGATGAAGGAGTTGATCGTTCTTGTGGAAGAGACAGATATTCCTAAACAGGTCTTGGAAGCTTGTAAATCACAGCCGCAGTTGCATCTGAGTATGATTGGGGGCGAAGAAGATAGGGATTAAGAGATGGAGGAGATAGATTGGATAGATCAGAGTTCGTTGGGTAACCATTATAAACAATAGAATAATAAATCTTGGTTAGTCACGGGCATACCAGCTATCGCTGTTTATCACTCGGCTCAATGAGATCTGAATTCCTGATCTGGGGAACCTTGAGAAATTTCTGCCACCTGAATAGCTGCAGACGACGCATCTGAGGCTTGAATCACCCTCCTGGTGCGATGTATATCAGCAGCAGACTTCCCGTAGCCCCAGACCCATCAGTCCAATCACCACCACAATCATCGACCATAGGACGAAGGATCGCACTTTATCATTTACAGTGACTCAGCAATCCATCCCACCAACAAACAGCAGACCTAAAAGTATGTGCTGGCTTAACGAAGTGCACATGAGGTGCTCAAACTGCAAAAATACTTACGACAGCAGTAAACAAGAGATGGAGCTATGTGATCCACTAAAGGGCGGAAAGCCCTGTACAACGGGTGTCAAGAAAGGTAAGGTTAATAGGACCGGTGAGTGCGATGTGTGCAAGAGGATTCGGAAATTGAGGGAAATGGAGGCACAGAAAACATCGAGCGAAGCGTTGGGCGAACCTAAGAAATAGGAAGCTTTCTGACGCGAAAATCCATAGATCACAAGTAGATGAGGAATTTACTGCCAACATCTGCTATTAGTCCTGTGATATTTCGTATCATGTGTTCAGTCGTCTGGAAGGCTCCGTTGCTAGAGGCTCGTCTTGGCAAGACTGTCAGCTGAGTGGCGCCAGCCTGGTGATGGAACTTTCCGCGTGCCGTAAAAATGGACTGATTAATATTTAACGTCGGATACCCACAAACCGGCCACCCCCACAGACCGGCCACCCTGACCAAAACACCAAAAACACGATATCATAAGTAACTCATTTAATATCATAATACCACATTTTTTATATTTAATAAAATTAAAATTAATAAATATTCAAATAAAACTATATATAAAGATCCTTAAGTTT